>NJDC01005072.1:12871-31079 GCA_002245475.1 Calephelis virginiensis
GAAAATTGACTACTTATTTTACCTAGTTATTCTTACATTAAAATATACATTTAAACACTTTTATACACCAAAAATTCGTCACAATTTACACATTTTAATTATCCCGCACAGTATGTCTCATCAATCTTTTACATCAATTATATTTTATTCACGTAGATATATACGAGATACAAAGATTCTTGTGACGCGTCTATATAATTCTAAAAACTACCACCGGATCGGAACACGGCCACACAGGGAAGATCTAGCGAAAGAAATCCAGCGGGCTTGTTTTTTTTTTAATCTAATTTAAAAAAAATATTACTTAAGTAATTTGTAGATATTGGTATGAGAAGCAACTAATCTCAAATCATCCCACTTTTGTCATCTAAATATTCTGAAATCTTATACATATTACCTAATCCTTACCATACAACTTAAATTTAATATCTACATTTTTTAAATTTATTAAATTGTAAATCTTTAATTTGCTAGGGAAGTTTATTGTAAAAAACGTATTGAAAAAAATATATTGAGTATAAGTCACCGTTACAATATTTAATTCTTTAAACTTTTCCTTGAAGGAACCTCTTGGGCCTAAGTTATAAATTGTCTGTATAGCCCTCTTTTGCAAGACAATTATTAATATTGTGTTAACCTACCTCAGCTGAGTTTCTCCAGAGAAATATGCCATAAGACGTGACGCTGTGAAAATAACTAAAACAAATAATTCTAGCGGTGTCAACATCTGTAAACTGCCACACTTTATCAACAGCGCAAGCTGCTGAGCTTAATCTGACCACAAGCTTTGCAATGTGTAACCCCATTGTAACTTTTATCCACAGTGATTCGTAAAAATGTGGTGGAATCTGCTAGGTCCAGTTTGTTCCCATTGAGTTGTACAATGGTATCTACCTGCCTTACATTAGGGCGTTGAAAATTTGATGCACTTAGTTTATTTTCATTTAGGAAGAGATTGTTTACATTAATCCAGTGTACAACTTTTGAAATCGCATCATTCGTTCCATCATACTTACCCATTTGTTTTTTTTTCATTTTAAATAATAGTGAAGTTTCATCCGTGAAAAATACTATTCTATGATTATCACTGACGTAGTAAGACAAGTCATTTTTGTATATGAGGAACAAAAATGGTCCCAGAATGGAGTCCTGGGGGACACCCATGTTAACAGCAGCACCTGTCGATTTTACATATTAACTCCCGCTCAAATAAGAAATAAGAAATCATGCGGCAATCGAAAACTTGTGGCTTTTTTATTACCTACCTAGATTTTTTCTAAAATGTCACTAAAAATTCAAAAATGGTTGCCTGTAAAGTCGGTTTTACGGTCGAAGATTTTACGTGACAATGTCTTTTTCTCGGTAGAATATTTATTGATATGAATATTATTAAATTGCACAATAGGAACATGGAATTGAATCAAAATAAGAAATGCACAAATTTTAACTACAGAAATATATTTTGTTTACTAAAACATTGTACCGGTCCGGTGGGCCTCTCTCTCATTCGGTGACTTATCGTAATTAACAGACGTGAGCGGGCGTTACACTTTTTCAAGAGTGACTCCGAGCCACAACCTAATTTAAGACGTTGTCACGTCAAAAATCATCATAATCTAGAAATGTTCTCAATTTGGGTCGTTTGATCAATGTTAATACTTATGTAAAAACAAAACTAGTTGGTAACTGTTAGGGTCACTTGCACGTACACCTATATCTAACAAATAACACAAGCACATATTGTATTGTAAAACCGGTCGTCGAGTTAACATCTTTAACCTATTGTTAAATCACTCTATATTTGACAATCAAATATGACCAAGGAAATTACAAGCGGCTTATAAACATAAATGAGGGAGATGTTTTCTCTTTTTTTGTATAATTTTTGCGCGATTGCTTCCCCAGTTACATTTAGATTTTAATCATTTTTTTTTTGTAAGGGCGTGTTTTGGAGTTGGTCCGTTATACTTTTCATTATGTAGCAATTTCTGAGTTATACTCAAGTACTTAAGAATAGGTAGGTCTTTATATAGACAAGAAAATATTGTATATAGTCCTTTTTCTGCAGTTCTACTGCATTTAATTTAGGTTCAGAGAATGGGCTGATCGTTATAGTAGGTAGGGATGTTAAGAGCGTTATCACAAACGCTCTCCTTGATTAAAAAAAAAAAACTTTAAACAGGTGGGTTACCATAAGCTCTCTAAACAATATGATTTCAATATTACTTATTGTCATCGGAGAAAGACAAGCTAAATATAGACGATAAGACGTATGGCATTAAGTTTATTATAAGTCGACATTTAGTAACATGGATATAACACTGCTATAAGCGTTCATGGTAGGGCCCCAGATCTACTGATCCTATTTAGGCTCTTAGTTATTATTGCACAACCATTCTATTGCATGTTGATCATTCTTTTTCAATATTTTCTTCATTCCCGAGGTGGTCCGGGTTTCCTGTGTAGAATGCATGTTCTGTAGGGTGCCGAGCTGCAACTCGTCCGGGTAGGGATCCACTGCCTTACCAATAATCCTGCCGTCATAATGGCAGTGTCATGTTCCGGTCTAAACGGAAGGCGGTAGACTTATATAATTGGACCACCTAACATCCTGGATGCAGGCCAGCGATGCACCTATAACATGCGTCTATAGGCCATTGTCTCTGACCATCAGGGTGCCCACATATTCTTGTTCAATGTCTTCAAAAACTCTTTCAATTCGATTCTCTAATCAACGTTCATTTTAAAAAGGGAAACTTAGCGTTTTATTTAATGACGTTCACAGTTGGCGCGCGTCAAGTCGACTGTGACTTTTCCACTTTCGATGATTGGACTTCCTATTTCTTTAAATAGACAGTCGTACCTATTATACAATATTTCTTCAATCATATTAGTAAAACGAGTTCAGTTTTTCTTAAAAGAAAAAGAGGTAGTTATCAAACAAGTGTCCGCTTAACTAACTTTAATACTATAGTCGCCTCGTGGAAAGACTAGGGATTAACCCACCAAAAACATTGTGTAAAAAATTAGCCAAGTCGCCATGGAGCTGCTTGTTTATCTCTAAAAAGTAATGAAATCTAGACAAAGTCGTGCCTAGTCTAAGGTTCCTTACCTACTGCGATTTCTTTATTATTGTAGTCGATGTTATATGACTGGCTGTTGAACATTTTTTATACGTTAGTGTGGTCATGAGTCTTCTTCTTCTTTCTTTAGGTTTTGGCAATCTCGTTAGCATTTTACCACTAGTCAAGTAGAAATTTGCATCAAATATTATATCAATTATAATTCCTCATCAGTCATAAGTCGTCAGTAAGTCATGTCAGGCTCTTGGGTAAAGCGGTGGCCTTTTTACACAAGTTCATGTAATGAGATTTGGCGGCAACGATGAAAAATACGATACGCTAATTTCTTCATGATTATGTCATTTGTGCACTTTCACTGAACAAAATTGTACAAAATGCCACCAAAATTGACTAATTTCACTCAATATAAACACAAAATTGAATAATTATGAAAAAAATACGACCATCTTCTTTCACGATGGCGCCAAAACTCCAAAAAATTCAGCCATAAGTCATAACACATGACATTAACTATAATAATAAATAAATTGCAGTAAGCAACCTTAGATTTGGCACGATTTCGTCTAGATTTCATTTCTTTTTAAAGATAAACAAGCAGGTCCATCGAGACTTGGCTAGTTTTTTACAGAATGTTTTGGTGGAATTTCACTTCTTTTTGTAGAGACGTGGGTTTATTGGTTTATTTTATGAGATTTTCTTGTTTGACCCAGTTTTTTTAGTTTCAGCAATTTTATTTGTATGCGTATTGAAAGCGGAAGGGGAGAATAAATTAGAAGATGTGTCCGACTACTCCAAATTTGAGAAAAGTCTGTCGATATTTTATGTACCAATAGTAGAAGGGGGCTTCACCATATTTCTAATACAGCTGAGACTAGTTGAGAGTTCTTCATCAGATACTTCAGACCTTCGATTTGAAATTAAATTAAGTTGTCCACCAAGTTGAATATTTCTTGTAAAGGCGATATATCGATATCACTAATAGTTTGGTTGGGCTGACTGTGTTTTCTAATCAGGGTCACCAGGTACTCCAGATCTTTGATTATCCTAGTTTTTATAGTTTTCCCTTTATGTGGCCATTAAACCCTAACTCTGTTCTGAAATTTAGAAGTACTAGTGCTCTAGCTAGCTCTGAGTTTATGGGAAGTCCTAGTTCTATTTTGATGATCATGAGTGAGTGAGTGTCATAAATGCGATACTTTGGTTTAATTTAACTTCGGAACTAATTGACCTGCAGGCTTGAATTTTAGGTAAGTATGTGGTTGTAGCTTACTGGATGACGAACATTTCTGCGTTCTAGGGCCCTACCATGAACGCTTAAAGTAGTATTATTTCCATATTGCTAAGTGTCATTTATACATATATGCAACTTTATGCCTTACGTCTTAAGGTTGTCTTCCTTCGATGTCAATAAGTATTGTTAAAATAATCTATATATTAATACGTGATGCCAAAACTTCGGACCCCTTTTTTCGAAAATTTCGCGGACGCAGAAGCATAAAATTTGGCACACTTATAGTTTATGTGTAGGAGAGGTGCAGAACGCTAATATTTTTCAATAATAATGCTTATAAAGTACATTAAATCAATAAATAAAACATTACCACACTACCATGCATTTGACAAACACAAACAAATATATTGATGATAACGATAAAAGTTCACAGATGGCACAAAAAAGTTTGGAAACAAAGTAGTTGGTCTTGAGAAATCTTCATTTCTTGATCGCGTTCTTATCAACAAGATATTATAATTTCGACCAATGGGCGACCACTAGTATTGTTATAAGAGCTTATGGTAACCCCCCTGGTCTTCTTCAAAGGTTCTCAAATAGGGACCTAAATATGTATGTAAACGTAATGGTTCCAGTTAAGGATGCAGTATTTGCTTCGCGCTCGACTTGGCGAGGGTATTGCCGTGCCCCCAGTGAAACTCGATATAGTGCAAATTGGAGTCGTATATGTGTCATTTGAGGTATTATTAAACACAATTATTAAATAAATTATTTTGTAGAATATGCTTAATTTTTTTGGATGAAATATAAATAATCCACTTGTACCTACTGCGCTCAAGAGTACCTACCTAAAATGACTTATCCAATTCCAATTGCAAATTTGCATGAAACTGAGATTCAAGAGCAACCCTACTGTTGCAAAAAATAGAAAATTATTTTATTAATCGGTGTAATCTTGAATTTCTAGATGATTATACTGCCAATATGCAAGGATGAAACACAGGCAAAACCTCACAGTTGATTATTGCGAACGTAATTCTTAATAATAAAACAATGAATGAATACAATGCTTTTGTACCTTAATGAAGACATGTCGCCTTTAACGCCAATGGACATGCATAAGGGCTTGAAGTTTGACTTCCTATGGAGGCAAGAATTCGTATGAGTAACATAACCCTCTGCATTTCTGGATCGTGTGTTTTGGTATTTCGATAACTATTTCTCTTCCTTCTGCATAGTTTGTTTTCGTTTGGATTAGATTTATTTATGTAATATTCGGCAAATTTCAGGAAAACTACCTTTTTTCGTAAATCGTGCTTAACGTCGACGATGCTGCAAAGGAAGAATGCAGTTTGGAAAGTTTTTAACTTTGGTGTCTCCTGCCTATAGACACCACAAACGTTATAGGTGGGTCGTTGGTATTATGGTGGTAGTAGTAGATCCCTATCTGGGCAAGTTGCTGCACACCACTTTAGTGGTTTAGGGACTTAGGGTTACTCTCGAAGCTCGATTCAAGAAATATTGAAAATTGGAATCGAGTATATCATTTTAGTTACTTTTGAACACTATTGTGTTCAAAACTGGCGAGTGATTAGCATTTAATTAATAGTAAACAATAAATTATTTTATTGGATTTGTTAAATTTATTTCTAACTAAATGTTAGTAATCTGCTAGTATTGTGTTCAAAAGTTCTTGGAATGATATATACGATATGATAAGAGCTGCCTGGCAGAGAGGCGGATGGTCTCTTCTACACAGCGTTACCGGACCAAAACGAGGGCAAATGGTCTGAGACCGAAATGTTACGGCTATTGTTCAAATGTATCGACTAGTGGTTAGTGATTACCCTACCTTCTGTAAAGGAACATGATAAAGTCGTTAAAGTGCCAAAAACAGGTAGGGCTATGGATGCTAACTCGGGCACGTTGCTGTACGTGTGTTATTGTTGGTAATGACCTACTACTATGGTTGAGTCTACACCGGGAACAGGTAGGGATGAAACGATACGAATAAATCCAAGTAGGTACTCGATACTTTTATCTGATACCAAGTACATTTTAGTATCGATACTTTGAAATGAAGTATCGAGTAGGTATTGGTCAAAAGTACTCATATCAGTAAATTTTATGGTTTATGGAAATTAAAATAATGGGTGTTTATCTTTTAACATTGAAAAAAAAACGTTTATCCTAAATTGAAGTTTCTGATCGCATCCTAGGCTTAGTTTTGTGTAGTTAGCAGCCTTGGAAGTTGAAAAGGTAGTTAAGATATGCCCGAAAGAAGTTTAACCGGACGACACTTACAAATGTTGATTATCTTGAGCAGCACCACGAAAATGGACTTTATTCATGAATTGTTTTGAAGATGACGTGTTGTACTAGCGTTTACCCGCGACACTCATGGTCGGGTGTATCTCAAAATATATTATTTTATGTTAGATATTATTAGTATTTTTCAATAAAGAATACCAATACTTGCTACGGTTTTCACTCAAAATTTTCCAAAAACGATACGATATTAGTAAGTATCGATACTTGACGATCGATACCAGTTTCGAGTAAAGTATCGATACCCCAGTGGTATCGTTTCATCCCTAGGAACAGGGGGATTGACTAGTACTCCAAGCGGCATAAAACGAAAATTTATGTGATTAGATGCCTTTTTCACAGTGACTAGGTCGCAACAAAATGGTCATCAAAAGATGTAATTTCGAAATACTGCTGACATTAACTCTAATGAATCTCAGAAAAGTTTTGGATCCATCTTCGAGAGAAATGATGGTCGAAGTATTTTCGTAATGATTGAATTTGGTGTTTATGTTGAGTGAAATAAGTCAAATTTGGTGGCATTTCGTAAAATTTGTACAGTGAAAATGCAAAATGAAATAATGAAGAAATTAGTGTATCATGTATTTCCTTATTGTCGCATAATCTTATCAAACGAGCAAGAATAATGATACCGCCACTTTACTCAAGAGCCTGACATGACTTTCTTTTACGAATTAAAACTAATTTTGAATAATTAAAACCCAATTTCGTTAAATCGGGTAACTTGATACAAATTTCAACTTGACAAATGGCTAATACAGACGTTAGTGCCAAAGACTAAAGAAAAAAATAAAAAAAGACGTGTGGCCCTCGGAGACTGCCGCGGTAAAACTATTGCATAAGAAGACATGATCCACCAGATTGCGGAGCGAAGAGGAGGATTACGCATGCGCAGTAGCGCTGGTACAACCAATGCCACCTAGAGGCGAGTAGCTGATCTAAAGAGACAAGCGTGATCAAAAAGTCATTAAAAGTTCTGCTAATGGATAGCAGCAAAAAAGCGATAGATAGCAAAACTAAAAAGTATCACCGCTGTGCCGGCCGAAGTGGGGGGTGTCAGGTTTTTTCGTTACGGAATTTCTGGATTTGGTCTCCACGCTCAAAGCCCGCGATAGAAGCTATGCAATAGCTTAAGACTCGAAGAAAGAGAGGCAGTACATTAGAGTGAGTTGGCAATAATTAACAATGACATCATTTCTTAGTTAGGAGTGTAACCTCTGTCTTATTTACACATACTGTCTTTGTAATAAACAAAGAAACAATTAAGAGCAAAGTTAATTTGATGTTATGGTCTGTATCACACAGTATGAAAGACTGGTAACTAGGTTCTACCTTGGAACTTTAGTCTATCTTATACCTTCAAATGAGCAATTCTTGTATATAATATAGATATAATATATAATTGGAATCGGCTCCAACGATTTTCAAGAAATTTAGTATATGGGGGTTTCGGGGGTGATAAATCGATCTAGCTAGGAATCATTTAAAAAAAATAGCGACCAAAGCTCGGGCATCCAGATATTGTTTATTAATAAGACTTGGGTATATAATATATGGTTGGGTATATTCTAGCATAACTTGGAGATCATAATTAGTAAAAAAAAAATAAGTATAAATAACAATTTATTGAGTAATAAAAAATTTAAATCTTTTGTAGTAACTTCACAGTACTAACAGTAGTTACTTTCATGGTAGTTGAAGATAAAATATTTGCAGACTTTGTCTATATCGAAACAAGACAACTGTCAGTTGCCTTGTTTTATTATAAGTGAGATGAGAGATAAATATAAATACAAGGGACATCAGTTCAGTTTATGTAGCATAATATGCTATAAAATAGCTGCAAATATTTTAGACTCATTGTTATGTAATGATAACTTACTGTTTCTACTGTGGTAACAAAAAATATATGTATAAATTATAATGGCTAATTGCCATTCCTAATATACAATTATTTTACTTTTACAAACTGCCACTCCAACTCGTAAACTCCGACAGAGGTTTGGTTCTTCTCATCATAGTCTACCCATTCTTTTTCTGATAAATCAACATCTTCAAACTTTTTACCTGGCAACAAAATCACACAATTCTTTAATATTTTATAGACAAAATTTATCAACAATTAACATTACATTTTACAAAACTTATTTTCTGAACCAGATTTTTAGTTGAGAGGAAAATCATTACGTGGATAAAAAAGAGAGAAAATGCAATAAATGGGTAAATAATAACTAAAACAAAGAGCCCCTGCCCTTTCCCTTTGTGCATATTTTATTATTATTATTAGCATATTTATCGAATTCATATTAGCATATGTCATATTAACAAATCTTGTAAGAAAAAACTCAATACTGAAAGTTTATACATACATAACAATATAATTTTATCCAAAGTGTGTACAGTATAGTGTATCCTTTTATAATATATGTAATATTATAAAAGCGAAAATTTGTTGAAAATTGATAAACATATAGTTAAAGATCTGAGTTCAAACAAAGGTTATTTTTAAAAAAAAACAATTACTACAATGAGAGATTAAAAGATTACTTATATGAAAATTATACATATTTTTACAGATGGATTCACCAGCTAATTATAAATATTTAAATAGATTTACAAATCAATTACATACCAAATGTTTTTTAAAATAATGTCAACAATTATATCATAATAAAATGTGAAAAAATTTCCCCAAATTCCCATTTCCCCAAAGAAGGAGGCACAGGCACAACCAGGGCACCCACAACAAAACACTAAGTCTCACAATGTGATAGGTGGCCAACCTATCGCCAAGCAGGCACGTATCAAATCCTGGGCAATATTATTTTTATACAAACCCTGGACCTCAAAAAGTTAAGCCTGATGCTGGACCGCTAGACCAGAGGCGATAACACATAAAATGTGAAAAAATTATATATACCATCATCTTCCGCTTCAGCAATCCAACCTGACTTAGGTACAAAGTCAACAGGTTCAACACCTCTGCAATCAAATGTGACTATAGACTTGAATTTCCCTGTATCATTATTTGTTAGAGAACCTAAAATGACATTATTTAATTTAAAATGAATCTATAAAATTGCAAATTAATTTTAAATATTTTAAGGTTTGGAAATGGGCAAGCCAAAGGAGGTGCGATTGAATAGTCAAATAGGAAAAGGTATCGATAAAATTAAATTTTTGTTCTTTTTATTTTTATATTATAAGGCAAACAAGCACACGGATTTCCTGATGGTAAGAAATTCACTCCTAGAGACACCAAATGTGGTAATGGTGAGTTACCAACCTTGGGCCGAGATGTTAGGCGTCAAGCAACAGTAAGTATACCGGCTACCTTATCCTCTGAACCGGAACATGTCAACGGCAAGAGCTGATGTTATGGCGGCAAGAATAGCTAAGGTGGTGTTACCAATCCAGGCAAGTTGCTTTGAAACTCTACCACCTAGTCAGATGTCACGGTGTTAGTGATGGTAAGCCTATTATATTTAATAATTGTTTAATGAATTTTAAGTGTTTATAAAGAGGTGCACAATGTAACACTGTGGAAAAAAGCTATTAAACTAATATAAAGTATTTATAATACTTCTTCAGGATTTCAATTTTCATTTCATTTTTGACATGGCGTTAAAAATAGGTAAGGTGCTGGATCCTTTATCAGGCAAGTTGCAAATTGTGATGATATTTTGTTCTAGTTATCTTTAGCATCCCAGGCAGATTATGTCAGATTAAGACCAAATCAAAATGAAAATTATGACTTCTTTAAAACATCAAACTGACACTGAAAATACAATTAGTTTATTACCAATGTTCAAGTTTTAGCATCAATTCATATGTATTAGTAGTCATTTCTATGTTAAAAGATATAAAAGCCTCCTAATGATATTTTTTTAACAACTTTGAAGTTACATACCATTACTTCCTTCAATAACATCTATACTATTCTCTCTGGAACATAATTTGCACTTAATAAGAAGATTTGTTTCTGATCTATTATGTTTTTGGGGTACTTTCTCAGCTTCCATCAGGTCATGAAACTTATCGCTTTCTTCCCCACAACTTCCACACTTTAATTTTAAAAACCACTGATAGTAAGGATGGTTGGTATACAATTTTTCAATATTTTCTAAAGAAGCCCTAATCTGGAGGGCTATTTTCACCATATTTATAAAATTTCACTTGATTTTTACAAGTTTTTGCCGGCGTAAAATAAACGCCTGTAAGCTGCTAGCAAATTGCAAGTCTATTATTACCTTTACAAATTGAAATTAATTGTGATTTATTTGAAATTAAACAAAAGTACTGAAACGATGTTTTATCAATATTCAAACAATTTTGTATTTTTAATTGAAAAATGAAACTAATGATCTGGCTCGAGTCTTGACAAATGACAGTTGACAGCCGACAGCGACGGCCCTATGGAGAGCCGAGGTGCGCTCCTTGCACACTCTGTGTTACAAAAGTGTCCCCTGAATCGCCTTAAATTAAGATGGCGTTGCTGTACCAGAGGACCGTTTTTTAAAGAAAGCGCCAAAAGTAATTTAGATGTTTAACTACGATAGCCGTTTAACTTTCAATTACAACACATAAAATAACTACTTTAGTCGGTGAGAATACTTGATATTATTTTACTACTTTCAATCAGCAAACTTCAAGCCATCTAAAACAGTTAAATTCACATCATACCCTCCAATACACTAGCGCCATTCTGGCCCCTTTATTTAATGCTGTTTTGTGGACACTTTTTGAGTCAAAAGGCTATATGAGTGTGCGCTCCTTACCTCTACCCTCCATAGACAGGCCATTATGAGGACATTTGACAATTGACATATCTGATTTCTTCCTTTTTTTTGTTATAAATTAGTCAATTTGCCTTTAGGCCATGCTGCCATATCTTCCGTATCTATGAATTAATTCTTATTAACAGTCATAAGTCATAGGGTCATATAATATAAAGTCATAGGGTCTTGAGTAAAGCGGTGGCCTCATTACTCATGTAATGAGATTTGGCGGTAACGAGGAAATAAACGATACACTAATTTCTTCATAAGCATTTCACTTGTGCACTTTAACAGAACAAAATTGAACTGATTGCCACCAAAGTTACTTATAATTACGCGAAGCTCAATAATTAAGAAAAAACTATGACCATCTTCTTCCTACTTTCATGGCACAAAAACCCCCTCTTTTTTTTAGTTAATTTATCCCTTTTTGTGACCGCCTAAGAGCTTTTTTTGACACATGCGCGCACTGGCCGACACACATGTGTTAATTATCTTGTATCTTGTGGCCGAGGTGTTAGGCCAATTGTGCAGGTTTACTAGCTACCCTACTCTCCAAACCATAACATTTAATAACAGTGTCAACATGGCTACAGAAATAGGTAAGGCGATGAATCCGTACCCGGACGAAATGCAGCACGGCACTCATTATCTACATATAGCACATATTATCTAATTTCAGATTTCTAGGATTACCAGATTTTAGTGAATAGGTCAGCGATGTAATCAGTGTTTTTAGATATGTATAAATAACATCTAAAGTATTATGTATACCTACTTATATAGTTGCAACTTTTTCGGTTGGCCGTGTGGGCCCAGGCTCCTTTGCAGAATAGATCATCTGCCTTACTACCAAGCAGCTCACAAAAGGCGAGCATAAGTTTACCGTTACTAACACCGTGACATCTAACTAGGTGGTAGAGTTTCGCAGCGACTCACCCGAATTGGTACCACCGCCTTACTTATTCCTGCTGCCATAACATCATGACGTGTTCCGGTTCAAAGGGTAAGGTATCCATTAACTTACTTTTGCTCGAGGCCTAACATCTCAGCCTCCGGTTGGCAACGCACCATTACCACATTTGGTGTCTTTAGGCGGCGTGAATTTCTTACCATCAGGAAATCCGTCTGCTTGTTTGCCTTTTTAATATCATAAAAAAAAACTATAGACATCGTATTCTGAAAATTTTATTTATCTCGTGTAAACCGCGTTTCGGTTCAAAGAATTTCATACAAACTCTCACACCCTAATTTAAGCCTACAGGGTAAAAAAATTAAGTTTCATTTATTTTTTTTGAAAGAAAGAAAGAAAGAAAAAATATTTATTTGCAGAATATGACTGTTGCAAAGATGTTACAAAATTATTCAAGCGTTCCTACATATTCTACCACCTTGTGGTGTGCAAATATTGTAATAGGTTTTTATTTATTTATTCATGATTTACTATTTACACACTGTTTTTTGTTTATTTGAGATTACATGATTATTTATTAATACACACAATTTTTAGAATGTAAATTAATTTATCCCTATCTACCGTAAACTACCACCGTTTCCAAACCTAGCCAGACAGGAGAAGAAACGGCGAAACAAACTCCTGCGCACCCAACATTCTGCAATTAAATTAATCATATTAGAAATACTGTATTATTTATTCATATCTGCAAGAAAATCTTTGACACTATAATAATTTTTCTCTAAAAGTAAGTTGAACCTTTTTTCGAAATCTGTTTAATGGAAGTGATTTAAGATTATTAGAAATTTGGTTGTATTTACGAATGGAGATGCAATACACGTTATTTTTGTAAATGTTGAGTTTTTGGGTAGGCACATGTAGTTTCTCACTATTTCTAAAATGAGACAAACCCAGGACATCAGCATTTGTATGTAACAAATAATGATGTTTTTTTACAAATACTTATACGTACAGCCAATATATATGTATAAGCAAGGTAAAGGCAATATTTTAAGTGACTTAAAAAGTGGCTTGTATGAATGTCTAGTTCTGTAGAATTAACTAGACTCTAAAGAGTCTAGGTTATTCTACAGAATTCCCCCAAATAGGAATACCATACTGCAAAACGGAAGAAACATACCCATGAGAAGCACTTGTTTTGTTTTTGTACTAATATTTTGTTGTTTATGTACTAATATTAGCTTACATACCAAATTTTAACAACCTAAAACTTCATGAAGTAGGTACCATATAAATTTTAATGATAATCAGCGAATCGTGCCAAAATCGTAGGTTTTTAGATATCAATAACAATTTAAGTATTAGAGCAACAAATATCGTCATAATATTTCTAATAATTTATACAAAACATTCACTAATCACACAGCAAAACATTTCTCACGAACCAAACTATCTATTGGTGAAAATTGGGTGTAATTTTGTTCAATAATTTTTGGATTTAGTGCGAACAGACACACAGACGCGGTCGGGGGACTTCGTTTTATAATAGGCATGTCAGTACACAATAATCAAAGAAAAACAGGTAGTGATATAATGTAAAGTTTGAAGGGCAATGAATGAAATCCACTTGTGATTTCGGAATCACCGGAACTAGTGATTCCGGTCATTCAATCGCTTCTGTGCGTGATTTAGCGGTCTTCATGAGGTCTCGGGTTCGATCCCCGGGTCGAGCAACAAAAAAAAATCGAAATTGTGCAATTTCGATTTTCTAATCAAAGTTATAACATCTCACTGCTACGATGTACTTTAGAACTGCAAATATTACGAAACATACATAATACCGTAAGTTTGAAACTATGGTTGAGATTAATTGCTCCTCATGCCAATCTCTTATAAATATAATGTATCATTACATTAATTATTGCACTTATACATATTTTAAAATAAGGGAAAAAAGACAAGCCCGCTGAGTTTCTTGCCGGATCTTCTCAGCGTGAGGCCGCGTTCCGATCCGGTGGTAAATTTAGTGTTACATAGACGCGTCACAAGTGCCTCTTGTAGGTTAACGATAATAAAGATAAATTTGATTTGATTTATGATTCATCATTGTAAATTTATCAGGTCCTTATCATCAAGTCATCGTCATCAGAAAATATGAATAGATCTAGATCTGGGTAGGCTCGATTGTTTATATGTATAACAGGGTTACTATCAGAATAGATATCTCTGAGCTCCGTCATTGGAACAGCTCAGTTGTATCAGCATTCATTAGTATTTTAATTGTATTAGTAGGTATTTTAAGGTCTCACATAAATTTAAAAGTGATAAAAATACCCATAATGTGCGTTAGGTTTCACATTTACTTAGAAGTGAAATAAATACAAATAAAGCGTCTAATATCCATTTCGATTGCAAATGAGCTGATGACCTTATGTATTATGAAGACCTGGGGACTAATTATGTATCTCAGTAGCCAACTCAAAATATAAAAGTGTACATCAAATAGCTGTCAAATGACGTCATTTGTGTTTGCTATCTCTATTGTATTTCTGTTGGCCACTGAGATACATAATCAGACACCAGATTTTCATAAACTATAGCTAAGAACCATCTCTATCACGTCAGCTTCATAACGAAAAAACCAACAGTATCAAAATCCGTCCATCCGCTGAAAAGCCTCACAATGCTGAAAAAAGGGGGCCCACATACACACACGCGTCAAACTTATAACACCCCTCGTTTTGATTGTCGTTTTGTTTATAGCGTAAAGTAATGAACCCATATAATTTTCTTTTGTAATGAAATGTACGAAAAAATCATCTGCATCGGCTTCAAATAACTGCCAACAGTCACGTGAAATAGTCAATCGCGTCCTTTTTTGTTCAACTGAAAGCAGTCGCGGAACCGTTACAACATTAGGGAGTTAGACATTTGGTTTTCATGGGGCGTCGCCAGGATTATTTTCAGGGAGGTGCATCTCCATCTATACATACTGTTAACTAATATAAAACATCGAAATAAACATGTATGGCAACATATATTTTTACATACGAACACAAACGTACATACATACATAGTCTCGAAAATCATAACTTTCCTGCAAGTTCAGTCATGTAATTTTTTTCTCTCTACTTTCTTTCCGGACAGGGGGGTGCAGTTGAACCCCCTTGCACCCTGCTGCCGGCGCCCATGGTTTTCTTTTTAATTAATTTTATATGAAATCTAGCGAACCACCAAACATTGTCGCAGCGGAAACTTGAATATCTTCGCAGTTTAATGACACACAAATTTCGTTCAGGTATACACAATTACCCCACGTTAAATACCACCACGCAAATACCAATACGCAAATTTGTGAACCTATTTATTTTGTTCTATGTCCACAGGAAAAAAAATGTGTGTGTGTGTACTTATGTACACGCGTTAGAAGTTATACTTCTTCGATAAAAATAAGATAAAAATCTTTTTAAAAACTAAAATGTTATCTATAGCTAACTTCATCATGTCGGTTTTTCGTGACGGTGTGCGCGCGCATCGTTAAAATTTACCCTCATCATTTTTTCCTAACGCTTCAAAAGAAGAACTTCAAAAATAGCGAAAATAGCTTTTGACGACTAACTCCCTAATGGCTGGATGCACATTTTTTTTTATTTATCATACTAAATTACACGACGTCATACACAAATTATCTGTATATCTCAAATTATTAAGTTCGACCTTTTCCGCTGGGACAACGCACACTAATTTTTGCATTGCCTGTGGCCTCCCGTAATTAAATCAGGTACCTACTTCTTTTTAAATATTTTATGTCAGTAGTGGACGTCGATGGCCTTCTAGATCGGCGTTCATTTTTCACTTTCTTTCTGCCACGCTTGAATTCTGCTATCCATTTTTGGCGAATGAATAAGACTGAGCAGAATCCCCTAATGCACTGACCATGGGCCCTACCATGAACGCTTAAAGCAGTATTATTTCTATCTTACCAAATGTTCGCTTTTATAAGCAACTTTATAGTGTACAACATAAGGTTGTCTTTCGCCGATGAAAATTAGTGTTATTGAAATAATACTGTTTTAAGAGCTTAAGGTAACCTCCCATATCATCAAGGATGGCTTTCGGTTGTAGTTCTTGTGGAGGTACTTAATGGTGATACGCTGCTCGAATTACTCCATTTGCAGTAAGTATGTCCGATTGTTATGTTATTAAAAAATATATAAAATCACAACTAATTATTGCGCACGTTTCGAACTTCGCACAATTAATTACTTACTCTGAACTGAACTAAATAATGTGGATAGATCTGGTTTTTAGAATTGAATGGATCTGTGTTAGGCCCAGTACTTTGCAATCCACCCTCGTAGCTGAGAACATATATTATCGGACTCGGCATACCTACGGACGCGGTTGTGACTGATAAATGTGTACATACAAAACATCCGCGGACACTTTCGGCTGAAAAAACATCCCGCGCGTTAGATATATTTCGGACGTCCGAATGTTCTAGATTATGTCCGTGATTTTACAAGGCTCAGTGTAGGTACTTTCTTTATCTAAATACCCTGTAAGTCGCGGCTGCCAGCCGCGTCCGATAATATATTTCTAGCTCAAGAATCAGAAAAACTTTATTCATTATAACCATACACATGGTATGTGCGCGTCGACAACTACCACCGGATCAGAATCGCGGCCATTTAAACCTCTGCTACCTAATTAACTAAAAGATGTAAGGCTGCGTTCAGACGATACGGTCACGCTAAGCGCACGACAAGCTCGTCATCACCCGCGTCAAAGACGTTTTGATTTTTTAGCGACATAATTTGAGCCCTATTGTCGCACCAATATTCTCAAATTGCATTAACCAAGTCAATTCGCTCATGCCTCGCATCAGTCTCGCGCTAAATTGCCAACCTGAGGCCGGAATATTAGGCCTCAAGCAAAAGTAAGTTTACCGACCACCTTACCCTCCGAACCGGAACACGTCATGACATTATGGCGGCAGAAATAGGTAAGTCGGTGGTACCAATCCGGGCGAGTCGCTGCTAAACTCTACCCTAGGTGGTAGGGTTCGTCAGATGTCACGGTGTTAGTGACGGTGAGCCTATGCTCGCCTTTTTCGAGCTGCCTGGCAAGGAAGGCACATGGTCTATTTTACAAAGATGCATTATGCGTACTGAGCGCGGGCCTAGGACGGGCTCAAAGCGCATGCGTGCTCGGCGCGGGTCATCTGAACACGGCATAAGATGTAGCAAAAGTGTGAAAGGCCAGAAAAATTGCTAAATGAAACAACACACATCACCATAAATATTTATTACATTTATCTAAGTATATAAAACAATACGTTAGCATTATTCAAAACAGGATTGTTGGATGTATTACAATCCATAGATACTACAAATGGAAGGTAAGTGTATGAATGCTTCACAATTTGAATATAAGTTGAGAATTAATTTGTAAATGTACAACCAGACAAGTATTTGCATTAAATATTTTCCAAATATTATGTAGGTGTACCTATTTGTGTTAATGAAATGTATTTAAATGATATTATAAAATAAGAAGCTCCATGGGGTTGGCCATCCGATTGTTTTGGAAATTTTGAAACTTATTAACACATACTAGTTAGAGATACTACGTATGAGATTACTATGTTTTTGTCTGTAGTTGTGCGTTTAGTCTTTATTACAAGGAAGCAAGTATTTTCTATTTATTTCATATTACTTATTTAGGATAGAGACAAATGACTTGAGGTTTTCTTTCATGATCAGGGAATAATCGCATGTGATATGTATCTCTTGTTATGTGAACGCGAAATCATCATTTAAGAGTAGAATGACTCATTACGACTTCAAAAATGCTATTTATGTTACTGCGA
>NJDC01005072.1:68445-103788 GCA_002245475.1 Calephelis virginiensis
TTATTTTCCGCATTGGTGCGTTTGTTGCAATCTGACGCGGTGGGAAATTGCTGTCCATCACCACTCAGTTAGAACGTCCATGAGGCTTTGATATCGGGATTGGCAGCGGTTAGCGGTACCCAAATATTGTAATACATATGGTTTGCGGTACTCCTAGTTATATTCATAAGGGAGGATCAATCTAAATTCCAAATTTAGTAGTTTATTCGCTTCAGTGTAACAGAGTGTAGGAATGCGACGACCCCATCACCATTTAGTGTGTTGTTACCTTTACGTTCTATGATGTCGAATAAGCCTGGTGATGAGACAATCTTGGCCTATTATTGTTATTATTATATTATAATGCCCTACACGTTATTCATGCCGATATAATAACAGGACTATGTGGTGGTATACATAAGCCGGTCCAAAGGTTACATTACATTTACATTTGCACAATTAGGCCGCCTCATACACGCTGAATTCCCGTTTCGAAATTTCGAAACGCAATTTCGAAAGTATCTAATGCATTCAAATACAATGGACCTGCAACATTCCGTTTCGAAATTCCGCAAGCGAATAGATTCCGAATTCAAAAAAAAACGAATGTGTGTGACGTGTTTACGGCTTTCCTATTTGCTTCGTCCGCAAGGAATTGTTTCGAATGTGTGTAGCGGACCTGAACCTAACCTTTTTTATACAGGACAGCGAAGTATCAATGGCATCGATGGTGTCTATGGAGAGCCGTATGCTTATTGCTTATTGGCTGTACTATCCCGTAAAAATCACCTTATGGCAATGTACCATCAGTCTCTGGCCTGCGGCTTACCCAATATGACGCAATTATATAGTTAACCGGCTGTGTCATGTTGAGTAATGTACGGTCACTATTGCTCTCAATAAATATCAATTGTGTTGTTTTAAACGGGGATTAATTAAAGTGACCTTCGATGGTACGACCCAGCCTACACGAGTTGGTTACCTCATTATGTTTTAGATGTTCTGGAATTCTGTGTACATTGGTCATTCAGTAACGTCGTTGAAGGGCTCATAAACAACAGAAAAAAAATGTGTTTTTTTTATGATAATGGTAGGCAAAAAAGCAGACGGATTTCCTGATGGTAAGAAATTCACGCCGCCTAGAGACACCAAAGGTGGTAATGGTGCGTTGCCAACCTGTGGCCGCGATGTTAGGCCTTGAGCAAAAGTAAGTTTACCGGCTACCTTACCCTCAGAACCGGAACACGTCAACAGCAAGCATTGGACATTATGGCGGCAGGAATAGGTAAGGCGGTTGTAACAATCCGGGCGAGTCGCTGCGAAACTCGACCACCTAGTATGATGTCACGGCGTTAGTGCCTATATTCGCCTTTTATGAGCTGCCTGCCAGGAAGGCAGATAGTCTATTCTGCAAAGGAGCCCGGACCAACACGGGGAATATTCTATCTACCTACTTATTACCTCTCGTCTTGCAAGCCGTCACGAGCCGAGCAAAGGTTTATCATGTCGTCCCCAAGATCCCTAACCAAGTGGAAGAGCTTCTTTGGTAAAGTGTTCTGATTTTTAACTATACATACAATAAAACTTTCTCCGTGTTGGTCCGGGCTCCTTTGTAGAATAGACCATCTGCCTTGCTGCCAGGCATCTCGTAAAAGGCGAGCATAGGCTTACCGTCACTAACACCGTGACATCCTACTAGGTGGTAGAATTTTGCAGCAACTCGCGCGGATTGGTACCACCGCCTTATCTATTCCTATCGCCATAACGACAGTGCTTGCCGTGGACGTGTTCCGGTTCGGAGGGTAAGGTAGCCGGTAAACTTACTTTTGCTTGAGGCCTACCATCCCGGCATCAGATTGGCAATGCACCATTACGACCTTTGGTGTGTCTAGGCGGCATAAATTTCTTACCATCAGGAAATCCGTCTGCTTGTTTGCCCTCCAATATCATAAAAAAAACAGTAATAAAACTAAATGCGCATTTAACATTTTAAAAAATAATTATTTTATACAGAATTGTTTTGTTATTGTATACAGAATACATAACCCAATACGAGGGTAATTAACATTTTTGTCGGTTTGTCCGTTCATTTTTAACGTAAAAACTACTAAATGGATTATTACCAAATTTTGTGTGTCGTATCTTTTAGCCCGGTTCAACGGATAGGATAGCCTTTACTTTACTGCCTGAAATTCTAGTCTTGCCATTAGCTACATTAGCTACGAAAAGTCACTTTAATGTGTGTACGAAGTCGCGGACAACGGGCGGAAATCTGTAAAATATCGAAACTTTTATTTTTTCAACAGACTTCCGAAAAAGAAGAATCTATATATTAATACGTGATGCCAAAACTTCGGACCCCTTTTTACGAAAATTGCGCGGACGCAGGAGCATAAAATTTGGCACACTTATAGTTTATGTGTAGGAGAAATGCAGAACGCTAATATTTTTTAATAATAATGCTTATAAAGTACATTAAATTAATAAATAAAACATTATCCACACTACCATGCATTTGACACACACAAACAAATATATTGATGTTGACCATAAAAGATCACAGATGGAATGGAACTATTCAGGAACCAAAGTAGTTGGTCTTGAGAAATGAAGATGGTATTATGGTCGAACTTCGACCAATGCTACCACTAGTAGGTAATAATAAATATTGGTAACAAATATCTATCCCGGGACAAGTTATACAAATTGAATCTAACCCTAAAGTAAGGAAATAATATGGCTGTGTTTATGGGTCAACGATTGTAATTCTTAGAAATACTTATACCAAAATAAATTTAATAAACAGTCCGGAAATATCGACATCTAAATGTTCACCACACTAATGCCTTCGTCCGATGGGAATCGAACCCAACCCCGGGTTGGATTTCGGTTGGTCGCTGGATTTAGACTTGTACTCGAGCCTTTCCACTAAGAATGTCATCTATCAGTCTATATGTTTAAAAGTAAAGTATCTTGACGCCCATATCCCCGAAGCGGTAGGCAGAGGCACCACTAGAGCACCAACAACTAGCCGAAGACAATAAGTCCCACAATGTGATAGGTGGCAAGCCTTATTGCCAACCGGGCTCATCCAATCCCGGGCAACATTATTTTTTTAGAAAATTGAATATATATATATTTGTTGCTTAACCCCGGGATCGAACCCGAGACCTATAGAAGTTAAGTCCGACGCCGGACTGCTAGTTTTATGCATGTTACCCCACAACTTTTTATTAGTTTAACATATTTAAGGGTTTAATTTTTAATTCGAAGCTGGTGTTTCCCGTGCGGTACCATTTTGGAATATGAACTAGGTTTTTGCAGTTTTACTGCCCAAATAAAAACACCGGTGACAGTACAATAGTATCGATTATATTCGCCCCAGTTATTTGTACTTGGGTTTTATTTCGGGTGGGTGTAAATTTAGAACGACCCCTACGTACGCTTGGCAACACAACTCGGTTGGGAATTATTTAACGTTATACAAATTAATATTCTAGACCGTGATTATGAACAGCCAGACTTTTATTTTGGACTTTCAGCTCCTTACTTTAGCAGAGTTGTTAACAGAAAATATGTTTTTTCCAATTTTCTTATAAAAAAATGTTGCTCGGAAATGGATATGTTCCCGGTTGGCGATAGGCTTGCTACCTATCACGTTGTGGGATTTAGTGTCTTTGGCTAGTCGTGGGTGCCCTGGTTGTGCCTTTGCCTACCTCTTCAGGGATATGGGCGTGAAGATGTAAACTTCTCCGATAGTGCTTCTGAGAAAGAAAGGTGGATTTTTATGGTATTTGTATAGTAGGTACCAATAATATTATGGAGACAAATTGTTGAAGCAGTAGCATCAATCAGGACTAGACATGTAGCTACATTAATCGTATATGTAGACGTTAGACGACGGGCGTCGGATATTGATTGGCAGAAGTCGGTTACTGGACCATGCATACAACTAACTATATAGTTAATCAGGCCATTTTCATGGATTTTGTTACATTGCACTTTTGTCCCCTAGTAACATTTTTCGGGGTAAAAACTACCCTATGTGTTAATCCAAGTTACCCTCTATGTGCGTTCAAAATTTCATGAAAATCGATTTAGCAGATTTTGATTTGATTGAGTAACAAACAAACATACTAAATCACAAATATTCGCAGTTATAATAGGTATTACTATAGGATAATGTTAATATTTAAATAAATTGAATTTAATACTAATATTAATTTTACAAGTGCGAAAGTTTGACTGTTACGTTTTCAGAGATAAACTGTAAAAAGAAGACTGGCAACGACTGGTCCCTAAAAAGGACGAGATTCTCAATTGGCTACATATTTTTAAATTTTAACGCGATTACTCGGCCAGTAAAGGACAGATTTTTGACAGTTCTTTTTTGAGAATAGCCTTTATGGACAGTTACTTTACTGTTTGGAATAGTCGTCGAAGATGTCGCCAGGTCGTCGGCATAAGACGGATCTTAATAAGATGAATGACCTACCTTTAGGTATTTTCAGAACCATGACCTACCTTACGAAAAGAGAATTATCAAGTCGCCACGTGGTGAGGAAATTAAAGGAGGTTTTTAGCAGTTTTACTGCCTTTAAATGTTTAGTTTTGTTTAAAATGCTATAGCGTATATCAGAGGTTCAAACTTATTTCATGTAACGCCCACTTTGAAAATCAGTTGTTTTGTAGCGCCCCCCCCCTCGTTTTTTTCTTGTCAATAACCTCAATAACATATTTGTTGCGCCTAGTTTAAAAAAAAACATTTTTTTCAAGATTTATACCGCCCCCCTCTAGGCTTCCAGCGCCCACAAGGGGGCGTTATCGCCCACTTTGGGAAAGGCTGGCGTATATGTTTGTTCCGTTTTGGCGGAAAATGGCTAAACCAATTTTAAATAATTTATTTTTAGCACAAGTAAACTTCTTTGGAAATAATGCCTACTTGTTATCCCAATCTCTCAACCCGTTCCCAGAGTCAAGCTAAATCATTAACACGTTAGTGTAGCCTCGGGCAACAGCTGGTACCTATGACAATTATTTTGAAAACATACTCTGTTTCCGATATAATAAAAACCGATCACATCAAAAAATCATTCGGGTAGTCATAAATAAGAGATTTTTGTCTTAGTTTGTTTACCCGGGGTTATTTTTTTCAAATTCGGTCAGTCAATTTGTAATGTTCTTCTTTTCTTTCTTTAGGTTTTGGCCTTCACGTTAGTATTTAGCCATTAGTCAAGTAGAAATTTGTATCAAATTTTCTATCAATTTCAATTAATTTTAATTAGTCATCAGTCGTAAGTCGTCAATAAGTCATGTCAGGCTCTTGGGTAAAGCGGTGGCCTTTTTACACAAGCTCATGTAACGAGATTTGGCGGCAACGAGAAAATATACGATACGCTAATTTCTTTATGATTACTTCATTTGTGCACTTTTACTGAACAAAATTGTACAAAATGCCACCAAAATTGACTAATTTCACTCAATATTAGCACGAAATTCAATAATTATGAAAAAACTTCGACCATCTTTTCTCTCGATGGCGCCAAAAACTCCATTTGTAATGTTAGTCCAATTGAAATGCAATAGAGCAGCGGTCGGCAACCTTTTGGCAGGCAAGGGCCACAAGGCGGCAAAATACACTAAAGGTGGGCCACACTTGTAATATTTACCCTACAAGCCATTTGGCTTCGTAACCAATTTTACGTAGGTATAAATATACCTACGTAAAATTGGTCATGTCCTATAAAAAAAAATGAAAATGGGCGGAGAGAAGCGCGTTCGTAAGAATTTATAACGCGGAAGATTCATGAATTTATTTTGATATTTATAACTTCATTTCAAGACATTCACGGGCCGCAACTAGGACGTCGGCGAGCCGCATGCGGCCCGCGGGTTACGACCGCTGCAATAGAGAGTAAAGGTTGACTTACGCTACACAGTGTCAGGTCCGAGCCGAGTGTCGGCCGTAGCACGGTCACCGAGGATCAGTAGGGTTACTTTAGAAGCTCGATTCATGCTTTATTGGAAATTGGAATCGAGTATGTCAGCTTAGGTACTCTTAATCCCATTATTGGCGAATTATAGAGATTTATTTAATAGCAAACAATAAATTATTTTACCTGATTCGTCGAATTCATTTGTTACTAAATGATCGCCTCTGTGGTCTAGTGGTCCGGGTGTTGGACTTGACTGCATGAGGTCCCGGGTTCGAATCCCGGGTCGGCCAACAAAAAGAAAATTGGATTTTTCCAATTTTCTAATAAAAAAATGATGGTCGGGATTGGAAATGTGCCCGGGTGGCGATTGGCTTGCCACCTATCACATTGTGGGACTTAGTGTCTTCGGCTAGTCGTGGGTGCCTTGTTTGTACCTCTGCCTCCCTCTTCGGGGATATGGGCGTGAAGATACTAAATGTTAATAATCCGCAAGTACAGTGATCAAAAGTATCTAAAATGACATAAACGAAGCCAATTTCCAATTTGAATGATATCGAGAATCGAGAGTAAGCCTACTGTAATTAACAGTTATTGCGAAGCTTTTAATATATTGTTTCCGAGCGTCAACCGATAGCGTGTGTGTTCATACAAAATATATGTAATACTAGTGGTCGCCCTTGGTCGAAATTCGACCATGTTAAATTTTAATATCTTGTTGATAAGAACGCCATCTTCATTTCTCAAGACCAACTACTATGATTATAGTATAGTTTGTGCGCCATCTGTGATCTTTTATCGGTATCATCAATATATTTGTTTGTGTGTGTCAAATGTATGGTTGTACGTGTAATGTTTTATTTTTTGAATTAATGCACTTTATAAACATTATCATTAAAAATATTAGCGTTCTGCACTTCTCCTACACATAAACTATAAGTGTGCCAAATTTCATTCTCCTCCGTCTGCGCAATTTTCTTAAAAAGGGGTTCAAAGTTTTTGCTTAACGTATTAATATATAGATTAGTTGACCGTGGTATACCCGACATTTGACTCGGACCTGGTGAGGTTTAGCGTAAGTCAACCTTATCACAAAAGGAACAATTCGGCGGATATAATCAGATGCGCAAGCAACCTCCAAACAAAACTAGTTTCAGCCTTCCCGCTAATCTAAAACCTTTTGGTACCTGTCGCCGGAAACAGATAAAGGGGGAAGCCTTGAATCACAAAATGTGATACAACAATATTGATTAGATATTTGTATGTAAATATCAGATACGCGCTTTCAATGTTATCACTGTTATGGCGCTTGTTGATTAAACTTTAAAGAATAAATGCCGTCAGCAGCTCCTGTGCGGGAAACGGCGTACCTACATCTTGAAGAGTCTTACGTCAGCCAGAACCAGTGGTAATACATATAATAACAAAAAATAATTGGCTATTCCTAAGCTAGCTTGTACTGGTTCGAAGTATCTTATATTAAACTAGCGGCCAGCCCCTGCTTCGCTTCGTATAAAATATACATATTAACCTTCGTCTTGTGGACAATGTTGGTTTTTCTTCACCAAATAAACTTATTTTATGTTTAGTAATGCTATCTTTTTCCAATGAAACAAAAATAAAAGAGACTGAACATTATAGAAGTGTCAGATGCGCCGGATGTCTGGACATGTTAACTTTTATGTACAAGAGGAGACAAACGAACGAGTGGGTCACCTGATGGAAAGTGATCACCACCGCCCGGGGACATCTGCAATTCACCAGGAGTATCACAGATGCGGTGCCGACCTTTAAGGACTGAGTACGAGGAATAGATTTAATGTCTGTAGTAATGGCGTTTACAATCTCATCTGACAGCACTAAACGTGTATTGTCTCTTTCTATTACTTTCGTTGAAAGAATAGCGATAATTCAAAAACAGTTAAGTGAGTGCGCTGCAATACAACTACTAATATAATTTTTATACATATACATTTAACTAACTGCTATCTGCTACTATTTATACTTATATAACTTATAACAGACACGTTAGGCTAACACTTCGGTTCATTGTGCCGTTAAATGAAAGTTCACTCCCTGCTCCACCCCTTAACTTAACCCTATTTTAAAATAGTTCATAACAGAACCAAACGGTAAAGGAACTAATAACGGATGTATTGTATCACCTGTGCTGACGGTTTTAGATTATAATTAGTCTACAGTTTGGCGTACGTGTGCAGTGGGTGAATTTTTAACTAGCTTTATACGTGGCTTTGCTCTCGTTTTAATTTTTTAGACAAGCAGACGGATTTCCTGGTGTAAAAATGATGAGTGCCTAAAGACAATGGGGAAATATTTTATATGTGCTGAGACAAAAACCAAGCGCACATTTCTCCTGATGGTGGGAAGAAAACCGTGGCCTGAATGCCACAGATATTACTGCTGCGTCGCTGTTCTGGAATGGGTGTTCGGCCTAATGTGCAGGTTTACCGGCTATCCTGATATTCAGCCCTATAAGTTAGAGTAGTAGGGGAGCTCTTGATGCTCGATTCCTGCAGTATTGGAAATTGGACTAGAGTATGTCGTTTTTAATACTCTTGAACACAATACTGACGAATTATTAACATTTAGTTAGTAGGGAACAATAAATTATTTTATCGCATACGTTGAATTTATTTGTAACTAAACGTTAATAATTCGCAAATACTATGTTCATAAGTACCTAAAATGACATATCCGATTCCAATTTCCAAACCGTGTTATATCGAGATTTAAGAGTAACCCACGCATACAGAATAGGTAAGGCGGTGAATCTCTATCCGGATAAGTTTCTGTATAATACTACCATCAGTATTCTATTTAGTAATTAATGGTCCATTTAACCTACCTTTCTGTACATGGTGACCGTCACGGGGAAAATGAGTATGTCGCCAGCCGAATGCCCAAAATCAAGTGTTAAACTTCTTACTTTTCACCTATCTACTTCCTCTTTCTACTTTTTACTTAGTGGAAAGTGATTGTGCTGAGCATTGGCGCTAGTGACAGGAGAAGAATAGACGTGGTAAAAAAACATCGAGCGAATGATAAAAGCTTTGTCATATAATTTTAGTCATGCAGTAAGTTACAAACAAACCGTCAGTAGTCTCTTTCGAAATGTTTGTCAGGAGAGCAGTACCTTAGTCTCCTAAGGAATCCGTAACCACCATAAAAATTATACTAATGTTTTTTGGTAAGAATTGAGTCATGAGTTTGTCTAGTGTAGTCATTTCCTCATTGAACTGCCACTTCCTTTTGCTGATTCGCAGCGGTGCAGTCCGTCAGACGTCGTTGCTGTGCGCAAAGGCATATTATATTTGAAGAGAAAACCTTGTACCCTTTGTAAATTTGTGTCACGTCGATTATTCGTCTGTGAGCCTAATGTTTTGCCACATGTAGTAGATTAGATTTGTTCAATATTGTAGTTCTGTGTAAGGTTGTTAATATTATTATTTTATTTTCATTTAAAGAGCTTAGTTATATGACTATGTTACTCTAATACATCAAAATCATTTACAGTATAATTTTTCTCGCCTTTAATTTCTACACATAACTGAATTATTCAGCATCCTGGCGAGCACAGAGTTTGGATCCGCTAGGATGCAGTTACAGCCACCAAAAGTGTAGTCAAGAGTCGATTTTTTGCTCTTTGGGATAACGTTAATCGATTTTAAAATTTCATTTTAATCTATTTCAATTATAATTGTACAACAATTCCCTGGACAAGTTACACAAATTGAATCTATTCCCAAAGTAAGCTAATTATATGCTTGTGTTTTGGGTGTTAGTCAACGATAGAAATACGTAGATAGATACCAGAATAAATGTAATAAACACCCAGACCCGGAAATGCAGACATCTAAATGTTCGGCACACAAATGTCTGCCTCCGTCGGGAATCGAACCCGAGCCTCGTGAATGATCAGTGTAGTTAGGAGTGTACGCTAGCCACTCTACCAACGAGCGGTAGTGTGTCGTGTTATGTGTGTTGGTAGTCATTCTGTTGACCATAAATTGATTTTACGTCTATGATAATTATCGCCTCTGTGGTCTAGCGGTCCGGGTGTTGGACTTAACTGCATAAGGTCCCGGGTTCGAATCCCGGGTCTGCCAACACAAAGAAAATTGGATTTTTCCAATTTTCTAATAAAAAAATGTTGATCGGGATTGGAAATGTGCCCGGTTGGCGATAGGTTTACCACCTATCACATTGTGGGACTTAGTGTCTTCGGCTAGTCGTGGGTGCCCTGGTTGTACCTCTGCCTACCTCTTCGGGGATATGGGCGTGAAGATACGTCTATGATAAATTCTTCCAATGAAACAAAAACAAAATAGATGCAACATTTTAGAAATGTCAGATTGGTCCGGACATGTCAACTTGTCACGTTTTTAGTCATTACTTTCAGACGAATAGAACAAAAGCATGAAGCTATAATGCTACTGGAGGGAACTCCTCACAAAGACTTGTTCGGGCTGAGCACTCTGCTCGGCCCACAAAGCCCTGTGAAGTTGCAAAAAATCGCGAGATTAGCAACAATATAGTCATTAAAAAAAACAAAGACTTGTAGGGTTACTCTTAAATCTCGTTGCGTTCAATATTGGAAGTTGAAATCGAATTTAAAGGTAATCTTGAACACAACAATGGCGAATTGTCAACTTTTTGTTAATAGTAAACAATATATTATTTTATCGGATTCATTGAATTTAATGTAATTTAAATGTTAGTAATCCGCTAGTACTGTGTACTGTGTTCATAAGCACCTAAAATTACATCTACGATTCCAATTCGCATTTTATCGAAATTCAAAGGTAACCCTTCTGATGCCTTTTTAATATATTGCTGCCTCACTCTAATGTATTGACCTCTCTTACGTTTTGAGTTGGTTAATTGGCAAATCAAGACTCTTGAGAAAATGGGGTCAGTACATTAAAGAGAGTCAGCAATATTTAAAAATTACATCAGGTCTCTGTTAGTAGTGTAATCTCCAGTAGTAATATAGCTTTAGGATTAAAAGTCTGTAGAAATGTCATGTAAAAATTAATCTATTTTGTCGGTAAAATATTAATATTTAAAAATTAACAGCAATATTTAAAAATTACATCAGGTCTCTGTTAGTAGTGTAATCTCCAGTAGTAATATAGCTTTAGGATTAAAAGTCTGTAGGAATGTCATGTAAAAATTAATCTATTTTGTCGGTACCATTAATTACTGATAGAATTATTATATTAATAGCTTAAAATTAGTGCGCAACAAAATTATATTGTCATTTTTTGCATACTAATTACAGTGATAAGCTGTTATTAATATTATTATTGGTGTTAATATATTAGGTAAGTATATTATTAAGCATATATATATATATATATATTATATTATATATTACAAAGCAGATATACAATGCGAATGTGGATGGATGTAGGTACCCGGGGAGACCAAGGCTGACATTTCACGATCAGATCAATCGGATATTATCCGAGGGTGGTGTCAAGAGTCTCCGAAACCGGCGTGTTTGTATGAAAAGGGTTATGAATGTGAAGGAAGCAAGACAGGTTTGTCAGGATCGTGAGGTCTGGCACTCGATACTCTCTGCCTACCCCGTAAGGGAGTGAAGATATGTATGTATATTATTATAATACGAGTATGACTATTTCACGCAAACATTTAATGATACTTTTTTTTTAAATCGCAACGATTCTAAGTAATTTCAATTTGAAAAATAATATCCATCAATATATTATCAATATAAAAAAAACATACGTTAATAAATACCGTTGTATCTTAAATAGATTCATCTAAAAGCAAGACACAGTAATGGGTTATTTGCACCCATTTTACGCGAGCTGTCGTAGTGACCTTTACTGTTTTTTGTCGCGCCATCCTTTGACCTTTCAGTAGTCGAGACGTTGTGATGGAAGCGTTTCAGTGTTGACCTTTCAGAATGTTACACTTGAACCTCGATTTATTTGCATAGTTTTAACTGTACAGCATATTATAATATCTTGAAGATTTAAAATCATACATTTTTTTAACAAAAGAAAGCGGATGACCTTGTTGGTCGAGTGGCTAGCGTACAAGCCTAACTACATCGACCAAACGCGAGGCTTGGGATCGATACCCCACCAAGGCAGGCATTAATATAATTTTATCGCCTATGTGGTCTAGCGGCCCGGCTTAGGACTTGACTTCTTAAGGTCGCGGGTAAAAAAAATATAAGGAAATGCATATTTTCAATTTTCTTATAAAAATAACGTTGCCCGGGATTTGATATAGGTATGCCCGGTTGGCGACATTGTGTGACTTAGTGTCCTCGGCTAGTCCTGGGTGCCTTGGTTATGCCTCTGCCTATCCCTTCGAGGATATGTACGCGAAGATACTTTTATTTTACAGTTTTATGATTTGCAATTTTCTATGAAATGACGTTTTTGCTAAATTTAGGAATTTACAAGAAGGCCTCGCCCGATGAGCGTGAATGTAGCGTCCGGAGCGGTTGCTTATTCGCGCTCTGTTTTAACGCCAACCCTGGTTTGCCACAAAATTGAGCTTTTTCATATTCCGCAGTTTTGATATATACAAGGCAAAGTGAATTTCTTACCATTAAGAAATCTGTTTACTTTCCTTACACTTATTCACATGTAACTTATTGATTTTCCAGGTAATAGTCGAGTCGCACAAGGAGCTACGATGTCCAGAATGCCGGATTCTGGTGGAGACGAAGGTGGAGGAGCTGCCGCCGAACGTGCTGCTGATGAGGATACTCGAGGGGATGAAGAACTCCGCGCCGAGGAAGATTCCAAGCCAACGAGTAAGGAGTGGTCACACTCAGGTACTAAATTATATACACCACTAGCCGACTTGGCGAACTTCGTTCACTTAGCACTCAATCTGTAAACAACATACTTATAAATCAAAAAAGAAATAAACTAAATAGATTTAGGCATTTTCTATAATAATTAATACGTGATGCCAAAACTTTGGACCCTTTTTTACGTAAATTGCGGGGACGCAGGAGCATAAAATTTGGCACACTTATAGTTTATGTGCAGGAGAAGTGCAGAACGCTTATATTTTAAATAATAATGCTTATAAAGTACATTAAATCAAAAAATAAAACATTACCCACACTACCATGCATTTGACACACACAAACAAATATATTGATGTTGACGATAAAAGATCACTGATGGCGCATTAGCTATTCAGGAAACAAAGTTGTTGGTCTTAAGAAATGAAGATGGCGTTCTTATCAACAAGATATTAAAATTTGGATATTAAAATATTAAAATGGTCGAATTTCGACCAATGGGCGACCACTAGTTTAATGAATTGTAAACCCAATTTGCATTTTGACTTTTACCTCATTCCAGCGTGAATCACTTTGGTGATAATCTATATAAATATCCTATCATAAAATACTTACTAGCCAAATTCCGTAAGAATCGGTATTTTGTAGATTAGGCGTGAATTGCGGTTATGAATGATACAGACAGAATAAAAATGGGGATCTTTTGATGATGATGATGGGGATTTTTTATCATCTGCAGTCTGCACCTATTTTTTAAATATCTTAAATTACAAATTTACAGATTATATTAAATTTATAGAATTGACTCTTATAAAGTTGTATTATAAGTAGATTTTTCTCATTTTATCACACGTTTATTCAAAATATGAGTTAACTCAAAATACAAGTTTTTGATATTTCATGATAAAATGAAATAACATCACCATAAGAATATGTTCCCAAGATGTGAAACTTATCGTTATGGCGCTTTGAATGTAATGAATCTAAGAGATGGATCTTATTCTTATGGAAGTATTATTTCATTTTATATGTATATAGCAAGCTCTTAACAAAAAGTCAAAAATATTTATGTCATTATCATATATGCTAATGACCAATTACGACAAAGAAAAAAAGAAATTTGTTGATTTTCTCGGAGCGTTTGGAAGTATTAATCCATTTGTTAAAGTTCACTGAAACCTAATCTATGTCTGCTTGCTGCATAATATTATGATAAAATTTAAGTAGTTGAGTTTTAAATTATTAGACTAATGAATCCTTAAAATAATGAAAACCTGACATTGGTTCCTAATTTTCCTGAGATGCAGCATTAAACAAACTAACGGACAGACAAAATAATAAAGTAAGTTTTAATTCATAACCAAAAATATTTGTTATTTATTTTAAACTGTAATTTTAATTTTATAATTGTACACAATTTAAAAATATGTGTTGGGTTAAAAAGTCTCTGTTTTTCTATTGCAATAACTTAATTTAAAAAATCTTGAATATACACACAAGCAACCTTATAATTAATATGCATAGATTGTGGCAGATAGCTACGTGTATTGGCAAGTTATCTTAGGTGATGTCGGGTATTTATCATACGCCCGACTGGATATCGTACGATCTAGCGTAAAATTAAACGGGTTCCATTCATATTTAGGGCGGGACATGACCTGACTACATTTAATTTGTAATACATAAACATGTTAAGAAGGCGATGACTGCTACTTGAAATTTGATTTCGCAGGTTGCGTTAGTTTTATGAGTTTAATGAAGGGAGCGTACGAAGGTAGGGAATGTAACTGTATTAATATGTACCCCGGAAGCTATCGATTGCTATGAATCTCTCATTTTTAAAAAAGTGGCTTCTGGAAATACTTATTAAAAAATAAGAAACAAGTAAAACTTAAATAGCAATAAAAGCAGACTAGACCACCTGCCTTCCTGTGCCAGGCAGCTCGTAAAAGGCGAGCATATACTTACCGTCACTAACACTGTGACATTTTACTAGGTGGTAGAGTCTCGTACCGACTCGCCCGGATTGGTACCACCGCCTTAACTATTCCTGTCGCCATAATCTTATCGCTTGCCGTTAACGTATTCCAGTTCGGAGGATAAGGTAGCCGGTAAACTTACTTTCGCTTGAGGCCTAACATCCTGGCCTAAGGTTGGCAACGCACCATTACCACCTTTGGTGTATCTAGGCGGTGTGAATTTTTACCATCAGGAAATCAGTCTGCTTGTTTGCCTTCCAGTATCATAATAAAAAAAAACATAAAAAATTAATTGCCAAATTAAAGGCAAAATCCGAGAATTGTTTGACTAATGGGCTTATTTTTTTATGTTTTAATTATTAGATGATAGAAAAAACAAATTAACTTGTTTCATATTAAAGTTGAATGAAATAAAGCTATCAAATAAAAGAAAACTGTCAGTATAGTCAACTCTTTTAGGCATAGGCACTGATGCATGTAAATCACAGTAATGCTGTATGAAATGGCAGTCATGACTCATGACCGCCTGATAGGTCGAGAGGCTAGTGTACACGCCTACCTACACCGACCAACCGCCAGGCTCGAATTCCATTCCCGATGGGGGCAGGCGATTATGTGATGAACATTTAGATGTCTGCATTTCTGGGTCTGGGTATTTATTAAATTTATTCTGGTATCTATTCAAGTGTTTCTATTTATTAGAATCGTTGACTAACACCCACACACAAGCATCAAGTTTGCTTACTTTGGGGGTCCAGGTATATTTATTTATTTATTATTCCTAGCTGCAATCATTAACACTGGTTTGGAGCTGCCCCTAACTCTGCGCAACAGGGTCTCACGCCCATTGCGCATTATATATAGTGTAGAAGCAATCGGTTTGAGCATCAATAGCCAAGCCATGTTTGCAAATTTTAATTCACATGCTTCTCTTGTAAAGCCATGTCGGCCTTGGTGAGGTATTTCTTCAAATAAGAAAATACTTCAGCTTGTTAGTCAAATAATCCCATAGCATCTATATGTTAAGAAAGATATGTTAGTTACACTGTTACACTAGTAACCCAAGAACGGTCGAACCGGTTAGGCTGAAAATTGATAAAGAGGTAGCTTAGAACTAGGAGAAAGACATAAAATACTTTTTATCCCGTGCGATTGTGAGGAAACCAGGAATTTTTTTTATTTTTTCCCATAAATAATTAACGGGTAGAACGAAGTTTGTCAGAGTAGCTAGTTATTACATATCACATATATTTAGTAGCAATATGGAGAGCAATAATTCACGTTACATGAGACTAATGTGTGTATGTAATATTTCAGAGCCAAGGCCAGCAGTCGTCTCGGGCGGACGGGAAATTGCCGCCCCCGCACGCCAGGGCACTTTACGACTACGCTTCCAAAGAATCTGGGTATGTGGAATGTCATTATAGGTCCCTTGGTATCTCTGAATCAGTGGACTTGTATTTGTATGAATATATCTTTTCTAACTGAAACATATTCGATTAATAATACGATGAGCGTGCAGCCTTCTTTTTTTTATCATAAGAGAAACAGAGAGAGTGAGAAAGGTATACGTATGGGCGATATAAACAGTGGCCACATTAAAATGCTACATGAAATCTTGTATACCGACTTAAGCATTTATGCACTTTTTATGTAACATTATAACAAAAAAAAATTTGGGCCTAAACATAACCCAGTACACGCAGCCTCCCGTCCCATTATCCTTCCAAAATGATTTTGTTTAGAATTTTTTAATGTACAGATATAGCTTTTTTACGTAAAGTAACGCTATTTAACTTGTTTGATAATTAATTAGGGGCAAGTAAAAAAAAATTATATACAAAAAATGTTTATTCTCGGTTTCCCTGGGATCATTTGTATGATCCCTAGGGTGTGCTAATTCCTATAGAAATTTATTCTTATTCTTTATTCTTTTATTTACAGCGATCTCTCGTTTAAGAAAGGCGAAACGGTATTTCTCCAGAAGAAGTTAGACTCGTTTTGGTATCAAGGAGAATGTTCTGGACGGACCGGAATGTTTCCTATCACTTACGTACAGGTATGACGTTTTGTTTATTACCTTTAGTAGATAGATATCCCCGTGTTGGTCTGGGTTACTTTGCAGAATAGACCATCTGCCTTCCTGCCAGGCAGCTCGTAAAAGGCGAGCATAGGCTTACCATTTATTTTATGGGTATGGTTTTGTTACATTAAGAAAGAAATGTTGCCTAAAGATATCAAATGACGTTCGTGATTGATACTGGTATGTAAAACCTCTTGTGTAAGTAACTTTACAGGCACATTGTCCAATGTGGAATACGATAATTGTGAGAACTAACTTCACGGCCGAAGAAGAAGGTCAGGCGTTGTTGAAAATTTTGAGCGGGCCATTGGATGACTGCTATCTAGAGTTACTTACTCCTATAATGGAAAAATCATGAAAAAAGTATCTGCGCTCTCGTATCTTTGAATAGATAGGCTACGGATAATCTGTGGTGTTATGCTCGTTGACCGCATTCGTAACAGTGATACCCAGAAAGAGTAGGATTGAAAGAAAGTGCTGGTGTTAAAATGCAAAAAGGCATGTTCCGCTGGTTCGGTCATGTGGAAAGAATGACAGATGAAAGGTTAACAAAGCAGATATACAATGTGAATATGGAAGAATGTAGGTACTCAGGGAGTGCAAGATTGACATTCAACGATCAGATCCCTCAGATATTATACAAGGGTAGTGTCAAGAGTCTCCGAAACCGGCGTGTTTGTATAAAAAGGGTAATGGATGTAAAGGAAGCTAGACAGGTTTGTCAGAATCGTGAGGTCTGGTACTAGATACCTACCCAGTAAGGGACTTGGTGAAGTGAAGATATGTATGTATGTATAAACCAGAAATGACAGAATTATATATTTTCCAGGTGGTGGTCCCTCTGCCCGTAGCAACTGCGTTATGTAAAGCACTGTATGACTTTAGGATGTCAGCACCAGATGAAGAAGGTTGTCTAGCATTTGACAAAGGTACACAAAAAAGAAACTGTATTTTATAGAATATGTTTTTATTGTAATCCAACCATAATACATATCAACACTAATGCAAAATACATGAATAACCTGTTTCTAGTGATGTGGGGTCTCCTAGACCCAGCTTTTTGACAAGAAATGTGTGTTTTAAATAAAGTAGCATGTGTAGCGTCTTACAAATAAACAAGTAGTTTGTGTCACGTCACTTTTTTGATGATATCGCAATAATATACCAATGTAGATTTCTGATTTCTTGATTGTTGTACCATGTAGAGTCAGTCTTTAGATATATGAATGTAGAATGTAAATACATTTGTCAGATTTTAGTAAATAATATATTTTAATTAAATACATAAATATTCGTGGACAAGTTTTATAAATTGAATCTAACCCAAAGTAAGCAAATTATATGCTTGTGTTATGGGTGTTAGTCAACGATTCTAATACATAGAAATACTTAAATAAATACCAGAATAAATTTAATTGTGACCTACAAACGTGCAGGTGTACTAGATTTTTGTTTTGTAAAATAATTGTTATGCTCCCTTTTGCCCCATAAAACATGATTTACATTTTACATTATATAAACTGAGACATGGTGACTTTGTTATTAATAATTATTAATTATTTTTATTTTAGGAGCAATTATTACAGTACATCGTCGGGTGGACGAAAACTGGGCGGAGGGTCGATTGGACCAAAGGGTTGGGATATTTCCTATCGCATTTGTAGAACTCAATCAGGCAGCTCGGCAACTTATGAATAGGTAAAATTCTTTTATTTATAATTATACATTGTTATTACTAAGTTATACCAATTCTCAGCTTATGTGATAAAAATTTAAGAAAGCTATCCTATCTGAAAAGACAAAGATGAGTACTATGTATGAGACCGCTTATTCCTTTTTCTTAAAAACAATTATATTGATATTGCGAAAATATGTCGTTAGAGAAGATTAACTCCCAGTCTTAGCTGTTAAGAGAATCAAATTCCTATCAGTTTTAATGTGCTGTATGTCTTTTGGTTGTTCTGAACAGTAGTATCTTCACGCCTATATCCCCGACGAGGCAGGCAAATGCACAATCAGGGCACCAACAACTAGCTGAAGATGTTATGTGATAGGTGGCAAATCTATCGCCAACCGGGCACATATCCAATCCCGGGCAACTTCATTTTTAAAAGAAAATTGAAAGAACACATTTTCTATTGGTTTTTGTTGCCAGATCCGCTAGACCACAGAAGCTTTGAATATTCAAAAGAAAATCAAAGTTTTAACAGATAAAAAATGCATATCCTTGTTTCTTGACTTGGTGCAAATGGTATTTCCTCCACAGCACTCCACTCAACCGGCAAGTGCCCGCATTGCCAGAACATGCAAGAGCTGGACATTCAGACCACAGACACCATGCACAGGTTAATTGCAAATTCTAGTTCTAGTAGTTCTAAAAAATGTTATAACTATTTTAGTGAATTTACTTATTGATATGTTATACAAATACGTAGCACAGCTATTTCTTTTATTATATAGGAAAGCTACAAGCTACAAGTGGACAGATTTCTTGTTGGTGAATTTTTTTTAAATAAGAATCAGAATAAGTTTTCGTTGCACAAATAGGATTTAGTATAGTTCTTTGGAGGAGGCCTACACCAGTAAGGGTTCGACAGGACAACACAAAATATGTAGTTAATTTATTGTACCAAAGAAATAGAGTAAATCTAAGTGTTTAGTGTTAATATAGTTTGTATAATATTATAAATAAGTTACTGTTTTATATCTTGCAAGAAATAAAGGCTTTTTTATTTTTATTTACTATAGTTAAGGGTTTTGCCATAGCCTCCTAAGGCGTTAATACATTATCAAACTGAGGTCGGGATGTTAAATCTCTAAATATTTTTACCAGATGCTCTACTACAAAATGTGGCAACAATCTTGGTGAATCTTTACAGGACCAACTTATCTTCCCCGTTTTGGTCTGGGTTCTTTGTGTAGAATAGACCATCTGCTTCCAGGTACCTCGTAATAGGCGAACTAGGTTACATAGGTCATCACCACCTAGACCACTGGTGGTAGAGTGCTCTGCAGCAACTTTTCCGGGTAGTGAACCACGGCCTCCACTATTCCTGCCGCCATAATGGCAGTGTCATGTTCCGTCTGGAGGGTAGGGTAGCCGGTAGACATACATAATGGGCCTTAATTCTCGGCCACAGAACAGCAACGCAACTATGTCATCCATAATGTCTAAAGGCCATGGTTTTCTCTTAAAATTGGCAGACCAAGTTGGTCTGCACATTCTCGTTGTCTTTTTATTGTTTAATGCCATGAAAATAAAGGGTACTACACTAGGTACACTAACTGTACTGAGTAAACCATTTAGCTAACTAAATTACTAGTTTACTTCATTGATCAGTTGTTACATCTCACAGCCGGAAAATAAATTGTATGCTTAGGTTTCTATGATACAGATAAACAATGTATCATATCAAGCTTTAAAATTCCTATTTCAGCATCCACATAGATATCAACAAATGTCATTGTCTACCCCCCCAACGGGGCAAGGGAATTACCAGAATGTGGCAACAATGAGCCAATCCCAACCCAACTACCCGCAAATGTTGCCACCACAGTCACAAGTGCTGGTCTCACAACATATCCACCAACTATCCAGCATCTCGCATGGAGGTTTAGTAACCACTACTGCAGTACCTAGAAACATCGTCGAACCAACGCAAACGAAACACTCCTTGGACTTGATCCATTTTACAAATGTCAATAATAAACATCAAGGCACTATGGGGTTACAAAGCGTACCAAGAATTGGAGAAAACTATGACAGGCTTAGAGCAGCCAAGTTTGATTATACCACCCCAGTGCACAAATTGGAAACAACCTACCAAAACGTACGGACACACGAACACTTACCCGTATCTACGGCCAGTTTTACGTCGAATAACGTCAGTTCAGATTCCAGTTCAAGTATGAACACGCCATCTGTTGGTGTTAGTTCCACAACAACTCCAAATACAAGTTCAAATACAAGCACCTGCGAAAGTGCTGAACCAAGCCTTCCTAGCTCCCCAGATAATAATACAGAGCGAAATACAACTGTAGCACCAAGCAATAATGTTCAAAATCCACCAACAGAGAATGAACAAGAAAATCCTGAATCTTTGAACACTTCTTTAGGCGTGTTAAGTTTGAATGAAAGTTCAACAGCCACAAATACATCGTTGAATGTGAGTTTACCACCTACGGAAAGTCCAAAGTTGAATGCGTCTGGCCGAACTAGTTCTTCACAAAATCATGTCGATAGTCAAGAAGGTCCAAGCAATAGTGAACCTTCAAGACTGGAAGCTCCATCTTCATCGAAGAATGTAGTGAGATCTAGTGGTCCGGACTCAATATTGACTTTTGGATTGGGGTTGCAAGCAGCTTTGTCACCTTCCCATAATAAGGATGGGAACTACATGTCGTCTAGGAACCATAGAGACCACCACCATAGAGAGAAGAGGCATAGTCTGACACCGTCATCGCATTTGCAAGCTAATCATACTCAAAATAGGTGAGTTAAAATGAAAAATCTTAGTGTTAGTTAATCTCTGACCCGGCGAACTTCGTTCCACCCTTTCTGTTTTTATGGGAAAACTTAAAATGTTATTATTCCTAGTTTCCTTTTTTCGTATCTTTTGAACCATCCCTGACTTCCTCAAATTATTCAAAACCAAAATTTGCTAAATTGGTCCAGCTGTTTTTGAGTTTTAGCGAGACTGACGAACAGCATTTGATTTTTATAAAATTTAAAAAATTAACAAAAAAAAAATTATGTAATTTTATATAAGACTAGCTAGTTAATGTTGTAAATGTCACTTTTTTGAAATATAATTAATCCTCGTAATTCATTCGATAATTCATTCGTTTGCGGTTTCAAAGAATATTTCGTTCTTCTACCATAGGAATCTCATAAGTCTTCAGATAATATTGAACTTTCACCATTAAGGAAATTTTGTTATTTCTCTCACAGACATTCAGCAGAGATTCTAGCCACGAGTCTATTGGATCACACGGCGGAGCGAGACAGAGAGAGGCCGGAGCGTGAGCGCGAGCGGGAGCGGGAGAGGCGACGGCGGCGTTCGAGGAGCAATGAACGTCCACTGCCGGCCGCCTACATAGCACTTTACCCGTACAGGCCACAGAAGCCTGATGAACTGGATCTTAAGAAGGGAGGTCAGTTACAATAATTTTTATTTGCAATGCTTACAAAGGTCAAATCTTGCTAGTAAATATAAAACGTTATTATCGTTAGGAAATTGGGATATATGCACCACGTATATACATATATTATATGAGGGTGGATCCAAAAGCCCAACCAAGAAAATGAAAGAAAAGTGTGTCTAAATTTATTTTTATTTTCGACATAGTCTCCATCTAGATCAACACACTTCTTCCACCTGACCTGCAACTTGTTTATGCTCTCGAAATAAAAAGAATCCGGAAGGTCGGCGAAATAGTCGTTTACTGCGACTATCACCTCATCTTTGGTCGAAAATTTCGAGCCACCCAAGTGTTTTTTTAAATTTGGAAATAAATGATAACCCGAGGGGGCTAAATCCGGCGAATAAGGTGGGTGGGGCAGCAATTCGTAGCCACAATCATGGATTACAGACATTGTTTCAACTGAAGTGTGAACACGTGCATTGTCTTGATGAAACAAAACTTTCTTACGCAACATTCCCGGCCTTTTTTCTTTTATTTCTTCCCGGAAGCTTCGTAAAAAGTTACAATAATAACTAGAATTTATAGTTTGACCTTTCGGTAAATCATCTACAAAAATAATGCCCTTCGCATCCCAAAAAACAGAAGCCACTGTTTGGATTGTTGCTTTGATTCAGGAGTATGGTGGTGAACCCAGCTTTCATCCGTGGCAACAAATCTAGACAAAAAGTCCTCGGGATCAGTCTCAAAAAGTTCCAAACAATCTCGCGAAATTGTGTATCGAACTCGTTTTTGTTCAGCTGAAAGCAACCTCGGGACCCAGCGAGCAGAAACCTTATGGAACCCAAACTCTTCCGTTATTATGTGTTGCACCCGGCCATAACTAATGTTTGTTATCTCAGCTATCTTACCAATGGTCAAACGTCGGTCATCCAGTACGAGATCACAAATTTTATCGATGTTTTCTTTCGTGGTAGAGAATGTAGGCCTTCCGCTCCTAGGATCATCTTTAATGCTCTCACGACCGCGCTTAAACTCAGCTACCCACTTCTTGACACTGGAATACGATAGAGCAGACTCCCCCAAAGTGCTCACCATATCTTGATGGATGTCTTTTGGTGATAGGTCTTTTTTATTGAGGTACTTAATGACTGCACGGTGTTCAATTTTCTCCATTATTGAAAATTGCGTCAGATTGCTTCAAACAAACAATCACAGAAAATTTATATTGTGCAGTATCGGAATGAAACTGCGCACAATAAATCAATATGACACATACTAACAAATGACGGTAGATTTTAAAAAGATGTCATAGCTTCATGTAGGTTAGGCCACGAACTTTTGGACTCACTCTCGTAGCATTTGGCGTTAGAGTTTATTTATAGTAGATTAAATTGGAAAGTAGTTATCAAGCTTATCAGAGTAAATAATATTTATGCCTTTGCAAAATTTAGTTAAAGTTTATTAACGTGGGTATTCTAACAGTATAAGTGTAGCGTATTTCCAGAATTGAAAAACCAACATGCTGATTTATTAAAACTAGTGGTCGCGCATTGGTCGATATTCGACCATAATAAATTTTAATATCTTGTTGATAAGAACGCCATCATCATTTCTCAAGACCAACTACTTTGTTTCCAAACTTTTTAGTGCGCCATCTGTGATCTTTTATCGTTATCATCAATGTATTTGTTTGTGTGTGTCAAATGCATGGTAGTGTGGATAATGTTTTATTTATTGATTTAATGTACTTTATAAGCATTATTATGGAAAAAAATTAGCGTTCTGCACTTCTAATAAACTAAATAATCTAGCCGTAGACAAAACTCGTCTCCATAAAATTAGTGAATCCTTTTTGGGTCAATGTGTATGTTTCTACAATAAGTTGCCCCTTGGTATTAGAGATCTACCTTTTAATAAGTTTAAAAAATGTATAAAAGCAAAATTATGTCAAAAAGGCTATTATACGGTCTCAAAGTATTTTGAAGATGAACATGCTTGGGGATAGAGGTTTCAATCTCCCACTGCAATTTGTAATGTGATTTGTTGTACCTTTTATTTAGGTTAAAGTAAGATTGTAATTTATATTTTTAATCTAGTTTATATTGTAACTATTATTATTGAAAAAAGACGAGCCCGCTGAGTTTCTTTCGCCGGATCTTCTCAGTGTGTGGCCGCGATTCCGATCCGGTGGTAGTTTAAAAAAATGTCGACGCGCACAATTACCACTTGTATGGTTCAAGTGAATAAAGATTTTTCTGATTATGATTCTGATTCTCCTACACATAAACTATAAGTGTGCCAAATTATATGCTCCTGCGTCCGCGCAATTTTCGTAAAAAGGGGTCCAAAGTTTTGGCATCACGTATTAATATATATAGACTAATAGGATTAACACAGATATATTCCCACCCACATCGCATCCACAATGCACCTTAAATACTAGAACTAGAAAGTAGTTATCAAGCTTACGAGAGTAAATAATATTTTATATGCGTTTGCAAAACTAAATTAACAGTTTATGATCGCGGGTATTTAATAGCGTTAGTGTAGCGCATTTTCATCGTTTTTCCAGAAGTGAAAATTCAACATTCTGATTTATTAAAATTCCGTGTAAATATTATTTGATTAAAACATGATTGAAGAAAAATTGAATAATGCAATTTATTTAGAAACACTTGTACTTTCCACACTTGTACTTTTCAAGAATGGAATACCACCAAGCACCGACGATAAGAAGTATAGAATCTAAAAATGGAATGAAATTTATTTATTTGCGGAATATATGTGTTTAAATGTTGTTATAAATTTCTTATTAGTACCAACATATTCTACCACATTGTGGTGTGCAAATATGTTACAAACTCAAGCATACAAAACAATAATAAAAACTTAATCTAATATATAAAATTCTCGTGTCACGGGGTTCCAACTTGAACTCCTCCGAAACGGCTTGACCGATTCTCACGAAATTTTGTGAGCATATTTAGTATGTCTGAGAATCGGCCAACATCTGTTTTTCATCCCCCTGAATGTTAAGGGTGGTCCACCCCTACCTTTTTTTTATAATCTTCAGACAAAAAAATTGGTTTTTATTTTTTTATAATACAGCATATAAAAGTACATAAATACCTAAAATAAACCCTAAATTTTCACCCTTTATCTCCAACCCCTATTTTTTAATAGTTATTTTAGTAATTTAATCATTTTTATCCCGGGTCGATAACTGATCAATTGTCATTTAATTAGTTATATGGCAAAACAACGTTTGCCGGATCAGCTAGTGTTATTTATATATTTTTACACAAAATAATTAAAATGTATTTATTACAAGGCTATTATTTATTTATTTAAAAAGATTTTTTTGATCAAGTTTTACCCTATCTACCATGAACTACCACCATTTCCTGCAGTCAGGAGAAGAAATCGTTAAACAAACTCCCCGACAATCACGATTAAAACTATTTACTTTAACAACCATTCGGTTATATAAAAATACAACTTAGTGCGAGACGAGCCGTTTAAGGTGCCTATAAACTATAATAGCTACTTAATAAACAATATCTTCTAAAATAGTTTTTCTGTGAATATAAAATATTATTTTTATTTCCAGCTGTATACACAGTGACTGAGCGGTGTAGGGACGGATGGTACAAGGGCTGGTGCGAGCGGGCTCAGCGTACCGGCGTGTTTCCGGGGAACTACGTGGCGCCACTCACACCACTAACCTCCGTCACACCGCTGGCGCAGCGAGCCAAACATGACAAGGTAGGCTTGCTGGGGATAACGGTGTAAATGATGACACGTTACGTGATGTCACTTTGCTACAATAATTGTAATGTGAATTTTAATAATATACCATGTTTTCTCGATTTAGCTAACGATATTTCAGCTAGCTGCTTAGAATACGTATGGGAAAATGTAAAAAATGCTAAAACGGAAAATACATAAAATATAAAAAATATTTATATAGTTCGATGAACGCAGACAATAGATTATTAAAATCGCCTCTGTGGTCTAGCGGTTCAGGTGTTGGACTTGACTGCATGAGGTTCCGGGTTCGAATCCCGGGTCGGGCAACAAAAAAGAAAATTTGGGTTTTCCAATTTTCTAACAAAAAAAATGTCCGGGATTGGATATGTGCCCGGTTGGCGATAGGTTTGCCACCTATCACATTGCGGGACGTAATGTCTTCGACTAGTCGTGGGTACCCTGGTTGTGCCTCTGCCTACAGAAATTGTTAGTTTTTATTAAATATTCAACCATTGAAGAGACTAATTTGTTAAGATCTCAATAATACTCTATATTATTTTATTTTTATCTTTTTATTACTTACCATTGAACTTAGGTTTTGAACATTACAGTTATTTTATTTGAAGAAAAATTGTGTTTTTTTTTTCTTTTATAATTTTGGATTATAAAACAGATTATGTTTGTTCAGTTCACAGAACACTTTTTTTTTATTTATTGATTAAAATTTTAATAAAAATCATCACTGTTCTTTTTTATTTTGAGCAACGCATTTGTTTAGGTGATTAAAAATTACAAGTGTTTTAAGGATATCGTGTTATACTAGAATTTTTGCAACCTATTTTTGTTTGTCTGTGATGTAGCGTAGCGTTGGATATTGTTCCATTTTACCTGGGCGGTACTGTCGTAGCTACTTAAGCCTGTTTAGTATCCTGGTCACGGGATGGCGTCGTATCTATAGTGTTTACGGTGTCTATGTTAAATATTGAAATATCTATAACTTCTGACAAAATCTGCATATAACGCAGCTGAGAATCGTCTCGATCGTGTTAGTTTTTTTAATAGAAACGTCGCATTAAAATCGTTTTATCCTTTTAAGAGTAACGATGCCACAGATGTGTACACAAACACACATGCATAGACAGGGAGACACGTCAAACGTTTTACACCCTTTATATTTCGTTTGGGGTTAAAAATAGTGTATGCTATTTGTGTTTAATCCAGAATTCGAGTGCAGCGTCGACAGCGAGTGTGAAGTCGAGCGCGCCCGCCGCCGCCGGCCCGCCCGACGCGCCGCCGCGGGCCGCCAGCCCCGCACCCGCACCCGCACCCGCATCACACGGTACCGCACTACACTACTTGCGTGGTTGCTTGAGTGGAGAATGTTTACCATATTTATTGCTCTATTTGACTATTTGACAAATACAGCCAATAACAATTACGGCTTACAGAATTTCTGTCGGTTTTTCAAAGCTCCTCTTAGATAGAAGACACTAAGGCTGTATTGAATATTTACCCTTACGATTAATGTATGACAAATACGAATAACACCAACTAGCTATGTGTAGAACCACCATAACGTTAAACAACCAATGTTAATATTATAAATCAATGGCCAGACTACCACTGTTATTTTTAACCTTCCGTGTAATGGATGTCTATTAAGAAATACCCGAAAGACGTAAGTATATAATCAGTCGAGAATTAATATAAAAATATTATTTAAAACTTTAAGTTCATCATATACATAATTAACAAATTATCTTCTCAATCTTATTACTAAAAAGTAATAACTACCAATTAATCTAAATCTAGTAAACTGTAAATATCCAGATACGTTTTGTTAACAATGCTTGAAAAACTCAACGGTATACTGAATTATTAATAATTTATAATTTATTACAATGTTGTATACATAGAGTTATCCTCCTTACCCTAAAACATAAATGCCTGTTTAACTAAAAACAGTCTATAATTGACATCTAACTAATAACATGCTACACTTAAATGACACTGAAGCATGTTATTGGTCAAAAATCCAACTTTAGGCAGTGTTTAGTAAAACATGTGTTCAACGAGTGTTTATTTTTTTTTGTAATATGGAATCAAAGTTTCGACCCAATAAAGTTTTTTTGAATGACAGTCTTTTTCTTTTTGAAAAAAAAAACTAAGATATAATACCATCTAAATAAGACAATGTCTTATTTTTAAAAATATGTTTTAATTGGTCTTGTGTTATAATTACAGGGCAACCATTGACATACCCTTGGAGCTCGATGCAACCCCAACAGAGTACGCCGAGATCTGAAAAGGTGAGGCAATAAAGGACTAGTTTCAGAAGTGGGATATAAATAAATATTTATTTTTAGTGCATTGATACCAGCTTTCGTATAAATTCTGAAGGTCTAAGGTTCAAATCCTAAATACAAATATCGCTGGATAAATTACACAAATTAAATGTATCCCCAAATTAAGCAAATTATATGCTTGTGTTATGTAATGCTCATCAATGCCTGCTCCCGTCAGGAATCGAAACCGGGAATACCTACATTATTCGGGAAAGTTAAAAGAAAATGTAAAAATTATGTATTTTTCTATTAATTGAAATTAAAAGAATAAGCAGAATGATACAAATTTGTAAAAACTTAAATATCCATACATATTGAGTTTATTGGTGGCAATTTCGTCGTGCACTTTCTAAAGAAATTTTAAGTTATCGCTATCTTCTTTCAATGTTAATAATAGAACGATATATTTCATTTCTTATACTTAAACTAACTAAAATAGTAGACCCTTATCAGTCTACAACAATCGGCAGCATGAGACCAGGTTCGAGGACTTGAGACTTTGAGTTCTATCTTTCGTGACCTTTAATTATCTATATATTAATACGTGACGCCAAAACTTTGGACCCCTTTTTACGAAAATTGCGCAGACGCAGTAGCATGAAATTTGGCACATTTATAGTTTATGTGTAGTAGAATTGTAGAACGCTAATATTTTTCAATAACAATGGTTATAAAAGTACATTAAATCAATAAATAAAACATTACCCACACTACCATGCATTTGACACACACAAACAAATATATTGATGATACCGATAAAAGATCATAGATGGCGCACTAAAAAGTTTGAAAACAAAGTAGTTGGTCTTGAGAATTGAAGATGGCGTTTTTATCAACAAGATATTAAAATTTATTATGGTCGAATTTCGACCAACGGACGAGCACTAGTTTTTAGAAATCCATCACATAGGTTATCTGACACTAACAAGATGAATAAATTTTGCAGTCAAAAGAGAAATCCAAAGCTGAAAAGTCGTCAATATCCACTGGCGTTAGCCTTATGAAGCGGCTGGCTGCAATGAAGAAATGCAAGTCTCCCCCACCATCGGGCTACAGTATGGACAATCCCGTATTCGATGACGGACCTGGGCCTTCGCTTGTCACTCCGCAACACCCTGTACATGTGCGGTGAGTTTACAAAGTTTCTATGTTTTACCCGACCCGAGCAAGGATTATGTGGTGGTATCTTTGTATGTATGAATGCCTTGACCTAACAGATTTTTGTGATTGAGTTCATAGAATCGTCTCATTTTATCAACGGTTCCTAGATATGTTATATTTGAAACAATTTCGCTATGTTGCAAGAAGTACAAGTTAAACTTAGCCTAACAAAATTTTGGTTTAAACAAGAAAAGAGCGTACTCATTATTTCTAAAAGGTAGGCAACGCATCTGTGATACTCCTGGTGTTGTGGATGTCCATGGGCGGTGGTGATCGCTTTCCATCAGGTGACCCACTTGCCTGTTTGCCTCCGCTTTTATAAACTTGTGAAACCGGTAAGCCAAAAATATTAAAATATTGGACCATCTACCTTCCTTGCCCGGCAGCTCGCAAAAGGCGAGCATAGGCTTACCATCATTAACACCGTGACATCTAACTAGGTGGTAGAGTTTCGCAGCGACTCACCCGAATTGATACCACCGCATTACCTATTCCTGTCGCCATAACGTCATGACGTGTTCCGGTTCGGAGGGTAAGGTAGTCGGTAAACTTACTTTTGCTTGAGGCCTAACATCCCGACCTCAGGTTGGCAACGCACCATTACCACCTATGGTGTCTCTAGGCAGCGTGAATTTCTTATCGTCAGGAAATCCGTCTACTTGTTCGCCTTTCTATACCATAAAAAAAAATGGGGAAAAATTGTGAACTTGACAATTGCAAAAACTTATTTTTTTTAACCATGATAATGGAGTTTCCCAAATCGTCGACCGTGGAAATAGAAATTTGAATTTGTGTACTGTAGTACTTAAGCTTGCCCGCCACCTATCACAATTCGTAATGAGACCGTATTTGAAGTGTTTTAAAAGTCAAATGTCACATCCACAATAATATATTAGCACTAGTTCTAGTTATATTTTAGTATTTAATTTAATGCATTCAAACGATAATGACCAACTTCAAATTGTCCTTTTATTTGTTGCAGTTTATTGTTATATATAAAAAACTTATGATTGTTATGTATCGAAATTGTTGGCCCTCGGAGAACAGAAATAATTTGTTTTAAATTAAATTAATATCCCAACCAGATTCTATTCTGGCGCTATATTAATTGAAAGTCTTGTTATTAAGTTATTTTAAAATGAAAATAATACTTATATACAGTTATCAATGTTTATATTATAATATTTGAAGTTGGTTAATATACATTTCTACACTTGCATACTCACTCATTGTGTGCATTTTGTTTGTGCATGTGTTAACCTAAGTGTGTTTTGACCCTAACAATCCACCATCACATGTCCAAATGCATTGTTTTGTTTGTAAAATATAAAGAAGTGATTCAAATTGTGGTAAAAAGTATTAATCTATATAGTCATATGAAATACAAGTATGAACAGTATTTAACAACAGTTTCTATACTTCTTATCGTCGGTGCTTGGTGGAGTTCCATTCTTGAAACAATTTATTCCCAACACTTGTACTTTCCACAGTATGTTCTTTTTTTTTGTAGTTTAGCCAACCGGTTTCCTTAGTTTTCATTTCAGAACTTCATGATGCTTGAATAGAGAAATCGGTTGGCTAAACTTTAAAAAAAAATACATAAGTACAAGTGTTGTGAATAAATTGTGTTTAACAATAATTAATAGAGCGCAGTGGTTCTCAATCTTTTTTAATCTGTTCCATATTGACTAATATCAATATGGATAGCATTTTATGGAATTTGTCTAATTATGATGAAGTCTTAAGGAAATTGTAATATAACCAAGTTGGAGTTTTAGTTGTAGAAGAATCGAACTAATGTAACAATGCTTCTGCAGAATTTTCAAGAAATTTAAACTCAAAACAAAAATTAATTCGTGTAATTAATTTTTTAAGGAATTTTAATCGGTTTATAGATGTATATTGCTTTTATATGAGTAATCTTAAATACTGCAAATTTTAATTAAAAATATTTTTAGGTTCAAATTTTGTTATAACATATTCTAATATTACATTTAAAATTTATAGTTTTGAATCATTTCTGTGTATTTATTATGATATCACCAAGGGAGAAGAAAGCAGTGGAACATACATTCATTTGGTTTCATTTTTTAGAGTGATTAAAATGAGAGCGTGTTTCATTGTTTTCAAAAGCATAAGACCACGCCTTTTTGTGTTACGGGCTTTAAAGTATTACTGTTTAACGTTGTTCCTCACACTGAGTATGTTCATTTTATTTAAAGATTTATTTAAAAAAAAAAGCAACAATATTTAATTACAATAAATACAAAATATATACAATAAATACAAAAATATATACATTAAATCAAATCAATAGTTGACTCTTTATAAAATTTAAAATCAGACTTTTTAAAAAGAGAATTAGTACATACATATCTTCATGCCAAGTCCCTCACAGGGTAGGCAGAGAATTACTATTGAAAAAAAGTAAGCAAGCATGAGTATGTAAGCCCTCGATATAAAAGGCGTGGTGTGTGCGGTAGCGGTAGAGTAGAGGGTAGAGCGTGCCGCAGGTCGGGGTCGTGCCCCTCGCAACTGCTGCGTGCCCTCCCCGCCGCGCCGCAGCCGCGACACAAGGACCGCGTCGCCGTAGACCACCGTCTGCACAGGTTCGCACATTACACAACTACACTCCTATCACGCTAGTCGACCACTTCTCACCCAAACCAAACTACTAGAGGCCCGGCGTGACACGCAAATCGGTCCTGATCTCCTTGTTTCGGGCTCTTATTCTAGACCGCCATAGGCTTCATACCATATTTAAGCATTGTCACTGCGACAGAAAACTATGAAACGACAACTTTTAAACTTGGACTAAAACTTAATAATATTTAAGAATAAGAGCCTTGATCTGGAACAAATAATCCGTTTTCTTTACTTCTCACTGCTTAATGCTTAACAAAGCATCACTTTCGCACAGTTTCTTCCATTTGCCCCACCCCTATGAAAATTGTAAAATAAACTTACAATTTTCATGTGTAATGTTTATTTATTATTTAATGTCGTATATATTTTTTAATTATAATGTTCATCTATTTTGTACAATATTATTTAAGTTACAATAAATACATTAAAACAATGACTTAAAGCATGAGTCCAATTTTGTTGTAGCCTTAATAATATGTAATATGAAATAGATCCCTTCACTTGTAGCTTTGACGTAACTCCTTGTTTAAAGATTACCTATAGTTGAGATGTCTACATTCATATATACATTAATTTGTACATTTTACAGTTGATTTAAAATGTTATATATTGTTATTGTATTTACAAAATATGTTTGTTGAATTTAGATTACCTATAAAAAAAACTGTCGCCTATTTGCTATATATTGATTTAACTCATTCAACTTATCTACTTATTTCATAGTAAACAAGACGATTACTAATAAATATCCTATTTATATTTAATTTTATAAAAACATTTGTATAAAATATATTAATCTATTCATAAATTGATAATATAAATGATTCATATACTACTTTTTATGATACCTTGTACTTTTCGTTAAATAATAAATGGGATTGTTTAATGTATTACTAAAATTATGTTTACCGAATTAAACTGGGTCTGCTTTGCTTGGCGTTGTGTTATCTTTAACATTCATTAATCGTGCTTAATTATATGTGCATAAAAGCAATCATTCGAAACTTAGATATAAATGAAATATAGTAAAACTTAATCTCTATGTTTACGTTTTACCTGTAGGACATCCAACGAAGGGCCCTGGCAAAGCCAGCATCGTAAATCGCAGTCTCTAGACGTGAGTGCTGCTCGAAGGGACAGACATCACTCGCAACCAGTTAAAGAGAGGTATGTTTTATGAAGTAATAGGGCTGAGTATATTTGATTATACACTCAACACAAGCAATAACTTACATATATTTTTAAATTTAAATATTTAAATAACCTTAAGACAAAAATTGTTCATTATTACTTTTATCTCTTTCGACATGTCACTTCGGAGTTCTGTGAAAAGACTTTTTTTACCTGCCAGCCCTTTACATTTTTTGTAACAACTTACATATATTTTTAAATTTAAATATTTAAATAACCTTAAGACAAAAATTGTTCATTATTACTTTTATCTCTTTCGACATGTCACTTCGGAGTTCTGTGAAAAGACTTTTTTTACCTGCCAGCCCTTCACATTTTTTGTAACAACTTACATATATTTTTAAATTTAAATATTTAAATAACCTTAAGACAAAAATTGTTCATTATTACTTTTATCTCTTTCGACATGTCACTTCGGAGTTCTGTGAAAAGACTTTTTTTACCTGCCAGCCCTTTACATTTTTTGTAACAAATAAATCAAATTAATGACAGATCATTTTGTTAATGGGTATTTTTCAGTCAAATTGAAACATTTTTCAGTTGTTTTTTTTCTTTTTTTCTTTTGTTGTGTTATGTCATTCATGCGGTCACATAGGTACGTAGCGAAGTACGTAGATATACGTTATTGGAACGCTAGTAGATATATTATTGGAATACAAGATTGGTTTTGATAAGGTGTTTTCAATTTGTGACTTTAATTAATTTATTCATTAATTGCAGGTTCCGTTGTATAGTGCCATACCCCCCGAACTCAGAATACGAATTGGAGCTCAAAGTCGATGATATAGTGGTTGTATGTAAAAAACGTGGTGATGGGTGGTACAAAGGAACGCTACAAAGGACTGGACGTACCGGTCTCTTCCCCGCGTCTTTTGTACAAAGCTGCCCCCCCGACTGACCCTCCAGGTCCAGCACAATGCGTAGACCAATGTTACACCCTGACCACCGATATATTAACATCTATTATCCATCTATACACTTCGCCACATTGAGACGTTCTATGTGATTTTGACTAATTGCAATTTGAATCTTAATTATACCGAATATATAATTATACTCTCTGCCTACCCCGCAAGGGACTTGGTGTGAAGATATGTATGTATGTAATTATACTGAATGATCATATTTTTATGAGTTATAGATGATCTGTATTTATTTTAGTATTCGCTAATATTGAGTTAAAATTTTAAGTTTTTCTTTCAAAAACAATTTTTCAGGACTTTATTTATAGAAACGGCTTAATGTTATGACGAAGATTTTCCATTAGTAACAATGCCTACCCTAAAAGAATTAATTGCAAACCATATTCAAGAAATCCATAACTAGCAAAAAATCTTGTAAAATATTCAGGACAAAATTCTTATATAACTAGAGACCAAATGTGCAATAAACCGATTTGAAATTTTATAGTCATTACAAAAGTTTAAGTTACACAGAATAGTTAGGAATTACTACTTTCTTAATAACAATATTGTATATTTATAACCCCTGTGTATCTCTGTTTTTTTTTAAATTAAAATAATTTTATTAAAAGACAAAATAAAATTTATATTTTATAATGTTTAGACTATTAAATGAAATATTAAAATGTTACTCGTAAATCAGGTTAATGAATTTATTAAATGGGTAAGTTTTGGAAGCAACTATTAAGAAAAAAATAACATGGATACGTTCACATTAAAGTTTGAGAATCATTGACTTAAATTGGCATTGAAAACATAAATACTGTTTTGATATGTGTATTTTATAAGTCGTTATTAGGAGAAATTATATAGCAGCTGAGGTTTAAATTTTTTTATCTTTAGATATTTGAAATAAAACTTCATTGTCATCAATAATACTTTACAGTAGCTTTTATTGCGATATTTTTTATAATATCTCGGACTTGCTGACACCGCGATAATTAATTTGATATTAAATATAGGTACGAGTATTCAAAACTGAACTTTAAAATCCTGTTAAATAAACCTTTTCTAGATAGATGCTAGATCAGAGGTTCCCAAACTTATTTCATGTAACGCCCACTTTGAAAATCAGTTGTTTTGTAGCGCCCCCCCCCCCTCGTTTTTTTCTTGTCAATAACCTCAATAACATATGTTGTTGCGCCTAGTTTAAAAAAAAACATTTTTTTCAAGATTTATACCGCCCCCCTCTAGGCTTCCAGCGCCCACAAGGGGGTGTTATCGCCCACTTTGGGAAAGGCTCTGTGCTAGATGATTGTAAGAAATACAAATAAAACAATGAAACGTTAATAATATTGTATTAAATACTTGAAATTTGAGTAAAAACCATAAATTGAATTCACCCCTCCTCC
>NJDC01005072.1:103827-131506 GCA_002245475.1 Calephelis virginiensis
CCCCCCCCCCTAAACGGTTACGTAATATGGCTATGTCCCCTTACTAGGAAAAAATATAGGATGACAATGTACATATTAGTACCGCTATAAAACATTTTTTGGATTTGATACCTGCTGCATGAAACTTTCGCGTTTTCTAAATTACATTTTCGACGTGACTGTTTTTCTTATCAAAAATATCTGTATTTTTAACTTTTCTGTTCTTTTTGTGTCATGACTAAAAAAACTCCAATTTGTACACAAGTTATAAATAACTATAATAACGTGAGTTGTAATAAACTCAAATAATACATTATCGTGCAAATTTCAAAATATGTAAAGTAATATATATTTTCCATTTAGATGAATTTAAATATCACTAAAATCAGTCCTCTAGTTGTAAAATTGTATTTTGAGAATAGATATTTTTTCAATACTTAAAAAAAGTTGTTGTAGGTAATTTATTAATGGTGGATAATTGAATGTTGTAATTTAAAATTTTTAGTCAATTTTTTTATATTTGTAGACTAAAAATGAATTTACGCTTATTATTTTAGATTGATTTTTAAGTATGTCCCCTGGTTTCGTTGTGACGTTGATTTTTTAATAATTAAATTATTGAAATTTTGATCCTTAATTTAGATTAGAGTAATCTCATAGTGCAGTTATGTTTTAAATCTTGTATAAAATCATTATTTAACTCCGTCTTTTTCCATATATAATGTATAGGTATAATATAACATTTTTTATTGAATTGTATATTTGATTTATTTTCAGAATTACGTTTAAAACAAAAGTCGATAGTACTTGAGTTTTAAAACATTACTAGTAATGTCCTATTAATCTGAAGCTTGATGGCAATTTTTAATTAATAACCCAGTTACTATAATTTAACCTTTACGAAGTATTTACACATACTTGTTTTGGGTATTTATTTATATGAAAGTAATGAGTAGAGTAAAAAAACCTTTTTTTTTTAACAGGAGTAGGACTTTAGAAGCCTTTTTCTGTATGCGTTAGCTTTTCTTAATTTGCAATTATCAGCTAGGCTTCTTTGTTGCTGATGTTTAATGGGTTCTGTTATACGCACTATGTGATTTATCTTTTTTATTACGAAATATATAAGGGGATATTTTTTTTACCTTTTAAACACTGCCATATATTTCGTAACAATATGAGGTTTGTATTTCCCGTGTAAACCTTTTTAACGATATATTTAGATTAAATTAGAACTATTGTTAGTTGAATAATGTTTCTAGATTTCTTTGGAAACTTTAATGAATTTAAGACTGTATTATATGAAATTTGTACGTTTTAAATGTAGTTTAATGTTTAATCGGATTTATAAGTTAAGTGTATTGTATCTTTTTAGTTTTAATTGTCCTATAAATAGACTGGAAAGTAGGTGTTAGATAGAAATTGAATTCCAACAGTCGACAATTTTTTATTTATTTTTTTTCAACTTTCTTTTTTTTATCAGTCAGTATCTCAGTCTCTTATATATTAATTATTTGTTATTGTAGTTTGTGAATATCTAGAGGTGACTTGTTTTCTCATCGTTATATATCAGCTGTTATTTTTATACAAACATCTTTTGTTTTAATTTCTTGCTATATTACCTAAATATTTTTTATTTTTCTTGTATTTGTTTATTTTTTTTAATATTTGTTATTTTCATCTATTGATTAAAAATGCAAGTTTACATCTGACTTTTAAATGTAAATAAAATTCAGTAAGTTTTTTTTAACAATGAAAACATTTTCTCTAAGATATGACCAACAAGTTTTATCATTTACTGACAATTATATATTTAACACCTTGTCATGGAGACTACTCCATTGCTGTAAAGTCTATGATTGATATGAATAAATTTTTTTGTCTATTGTTAAATATGTTATACAGTTGGCCTAATCCGAACTTAAACCAGTTTATTGATAGGATTAATATAGAATAAGATTTATGTTTCAATAGAATATATCTAAATTTGTGTAAATTGTTTTTTTCTGTTCACATTTTATTGAATATTAAACAATATTATATTTGCTTAGTCTTCGAATGAAAGTGAATGCTATGATATGTAGCATTTGTGTTTGTTCGAAATAAGTACTACTGGACATATTATGCGTGTACTTTTGTTTACTGATGAATATTTAAAAATTCAAACAAAGCAGAGATACGTTTTTCATGTCACAAATATTGAATAAAAGATATTGAATTTGTGCAGAAGTAAAATAATTTACACTTAGTTAATAAAAGTAAAACGCTCAATTTGTACTCTTCATATAATCTACTAACTATAAATTGTGAATATTTATAATGCATGGTTTGTAGGGCCGGACTTTCCAATAATCTCTGGGGGCCACCGTAATGTTTGAGAAGTTTTAAAAATAATTTTTTTCATTAATATTTTTTAACATTTGCAAAAACAATAAAATTTAAACTCTATATAAAATCGGGTATTTAATATGACTTTTTCTAATTGGTACACGAAGTAAAATTTTACTTTGGGAATAAATTTTTTTTTTACATTATTTTATTTATACTATTAAATCTTTTTTCTTGTCTCTTAAGTGATATTTATGGCGTCCAAATTCGTGATGAAACATGTATAGTCTAGTCAAAAATACAGTTCCAAAATTATCGACTTTGCATTTTTTATGTGTTAAGACTAGATGTAAGTTAGGCGCCTTCTTCTTAGGTTTAGCTTATAAAATTATGACACGGACAAAAGGCATCCCTAATTTTTTTAGGTATCTTTTTTTTTTCATTATATTTATTGTTTATAAAATATACATATATAACTCTTGTTTGCCCAAATATAATTGTAAAAGTATGTTGACATCATTAGTTATTTTAAAAATAATGTGGTGTCCCCAAACGATTTCACTCATGGCGCGTCCGGCCCAGTCTTATTTAATCGTTTTATTCATATTATTTATTGTCATGGTACCTTTTTTAAATGAACTGATGGATTTAGTATCCTTTTTAATTATTAAGTTTATTTTCGGTTTTCGGTTACGTAACAACGAATTTCCAATAGTATTAAAATCATGTTAATATTTGATCGCAAGTATTTATCAAAAATTACGTTTTATAGTCTACTTATAAAATAGTGAAAGGGTTTTAGCACACAGCACTGATTTATTTCATTTTTGATTCTTACTTGAGCATTAACTGTTCCTATATAAAACTAGATTTATGTAAAAAATATTGGAACGCTTTGTGAGTATCATAGAGTGATAAGCAGATTTTTAGTGAATTTTTATTTATATTTATGAACTGTCATTGTGTTTTAAGAAGCTGCTTACGTACTTATATTGTCTACGATTTCAACAATATAACGCAGCTTAATGTCAATGAAACAACAAATTATGACAAAGAAATATTCTTAAATGATTTAAAGTCGAGACATTAATGAAAAATGTTCTATTGAAAGAATTGAGTTTGAGTTGAGTCAGTACGGTGTGCTTTAACCTTTATGTGCATCTACAGATATATTAGTATTGAAAAAAAAATGTAACTAGTGAAAATACTCTGTATGTAAGTATAGTTTGATTTCGTTATTTATGTAATGTTTTACTATCTTATAAGTGAATCATATCGAAGAGTTGAATTAGGATTGAAATGAAATAAACATTTCTTCTTAAAAATGCTTTTTATTTTGTCGTCATAATAAATTAAAAATATTAATCACAGTAAAAACGCAGAACGTTTTTACTGTGATTAATATTTTTAATTTACTTTTCCACAAACAAAGGACTATTATGTTACACTTAAAACAATATTAGCTAACTTCTGGTAACACTGACGTGGTGACGTTATGGGAGTAGAAAATGGGTGATGTGTGTGAATACGAGAAAGTACGCTTAGTAAAAATATTATAACACAATGTCCTCGAGCAAAATTAAGAAATAACGTCACACAGTTACAAGGTTACCTTAAGGCTTTAAACACAGCGAGCACTTTAACATTGACGTTGACAGGATCACCACAATCTCCGAGAGATAAAAAATAAACAAATATTGAATTGAAAAGTACAATGTTAACACGTTCCTTTTTAGTTGAATGTGTTTTGTTGGATGAAGACGACGGAAGACTTCTTTTTCTACTTGAAACTATAACAGAAATGTAATTGCCCTTTTTCCGATATTTCCGTCAGAAATAATTTACAATAATTTACGTCAGAAATAGTTTCCTATACACTTTCCAAAAGCCAGGCTGCTTCGAATTGATAAAAAACGCTGTCAAAAAATTGGCAAGAAATGCTGTCAAAAAACGCTGTTAAAAATTAACAAAGGCTGCTCTGCAGCAAGAAACCTTGCATGTTCGGGGTATAAAAAATCCTTTCACAAATTGCATTCTAACACAAAAAAAAATAAAAAATAATGTTAAAAATATATCTCCCCGGCGGGGAATCGAACCCCGGTCTCCCGCGTGACAGGCGGGGATACTTACCACTATACTACCGAGGATGTGACTGTATGGTCGAAATTATGCTATGCACTTTAATGTTAAGGAAAATAGATGAAGTGTAAATTTTATTCTACTTAAATCCAAAAAGATTAGGTATATATTTTTGCGAATATATCAACGGTGTTGTGAAATTCATACCATTGATTCGTACTTAGGTATATAATTTACTATCACTAGGTGTATTTTAACACCGAAAGTTTAACTTTATTGCTATTTCTTTTTTGAATAATATTAAAGTCGATTTTTGACCACTAGATAAACATGCTTTAAATATATAATAAACTACATGTTGCCCGCGACTTCTTACACATATTGTAGTGATGTTTAGTGGCTGGTAATGAAAACGAAAGATTTTCTCATAGTTTAGGGTATCCTAATTTTGACCCGGAATAAGGGCTTTTACCAAAAACCATTAGGTAAAAACTGTTTCGTAGTTCTTACGAGAAAAAAGTGATCCCACAAACCGGTACCTTACTCTCATTTTGGGTACAGTATCCTGCCTTTATTTCGTTTTTATTATTGTTATAATAATTAGGTGTATAGATATAAGTACATATCTACCTTAATATACCTTATTAGTTTACTGATACTTTTTTAGTTTCTGCTATTAGAACTTATGTATCTACCTACTGTTGCAATACCTAATGTTGGGAACTATTTATTTTAGGCCGTTTAAACATGACATTTCTGTCTATTATCCAATTACCGCATAGATAAAACAAACAAAAAATTCAAACTCAAAACTAGTAAAAAAAACAACACGTTTGGAACGTGCTATTCTGGTAGTTCCTTACTTATTGTGTCAGTTATTTAAAAACCGAAACCGAGAGAAATTAAAAAACCGCAAGACACATCTTGACATTTTTTTTATAGAACCATTTACAAGTCACGACCTGACTTGAAAAGAGATTAGTTGTCAAATCGCGACGTTTTAATGAAAGTGGTGTCGGCTTTTTGAAGTTTTACTAAGCTTAACTGAAATAATTAATAATTACTTAGTTTCTTTTTTTACTGATTAAATAAACAAGACAATGATCATACTGTTTCTCGTTTTAAATATTTAACTCCTTTTAGTTTATTATGTTTAAAAATGTAGCCGTCTATCACTTTTGTTTCGTCAATAACTATAGTAAATTTCTAAATTATTAGGCTGTTTAATAAACAGAAAAATTAAATAACCAATCATCTCAATTTGTAGCGTTGAAAAACCGAAACAAAATTAAAACCGAAATTACGGGTATAATTACCGGTCCGTCACTATTTTCTGACGTGCGTGGAAAGAGCCGAAGCATATCCTAACCGGTTTGGCGGTTAACAACATTGGTATTTATGCACCGTGGCTTGTTTTGTTATTTTTGCTTTAACTAACACTAACGTTTGCACGCACCTTTGTTCGGGAAGCTCCTGCATAATATTCGCCTTCTCCTTATATGCAAATGGGTGTAGGCTAGTTACACCTGTTATGGAAAGCAGGCTAACGAACGATGCGAGTGGGTTATCCGTTGAAAAACAATGGCCGCTGCTTATTATACCACCATCAGTAGGCTCGTTAGTGATGATATTTTAACCAGTACTCTTCTCTTACTAGCTTCCTATGATCTATTCTACTAGGGCCTAGGCGGACCCGGAACAACACAAGGAAACCTTAATTACTATCACTTAATTTTTTAATAACCCCTGATAACATATATACCTATGCAATGTAGCTGTGAACCGTCTCGATCTAGTCAGCTTTTTAAAAAAATATCCGCCTTGAAATCGGTCTATCTGTTCAAAAGCTGTGATGATATAGACATACAGACACGCGCACACACACGCACTCACGTGCACACACACACAAACACACGTCAAACTTATAACACCCTTCTTATTCCGTCGGGGGTTAAAATACCTAGTCTCGGCGATTCCGATCCGGTGGCAGATTATATGATCGAAGCGCAAATGTAGGTACCTACTACTTGTATTGCTCTCTGATTCATCAAGGTTCAATTTCATCCCGTGTTGGTCCGGGCTCCTTTGCAGAATAGACCATCTGCCTTCCTGACATTCAGCTCGTAAAAAGCGAGCATAGGCTTACCGTCACTACCACCGTGAAATCCTACTAGGTGGTAGAGTTTCGCAGTGACTCGCCCGGATTGGTACCACCGCCTTATCTATTCCTGCCACCATAACGTCCAAGCTTGCCGTTGACGTGTTCCGGTTCGGAGGGTAAGGTAGCCGGTAAACTTACTTTTGCTCGAGGCCAAACACCCCGACCTCAGGTTGGCAAGGCACCATTACCACCTTTGGTGTTTCTAGGCGGCGTGAATTTCTTACCATCAGGAAATCCGTCTGCTTGTTTGCCTTCCAATATTATTTACAAAAAAGGCAGTGTAGATGGCTTAAGGCTAAATTTCGTTGTGCAGTGTAAAAAAGGAATGTTTTTGAACTTTTGCTGGAACTTGGTGTTAGCTAGTTTCCCGTGTATTCTCGGAACACTCCCCTTTGTGCAGAAAATGAATCATAGGTACTGATTATTGACAACATCTCTCCGAAAAACATTTTAAGTTATTTCGTGCTTTTATAGTATTAGAATAAAGTTAGTGTTTTTTATTTATATGTAGCCCGTATCCTGTTTTTTTATTTAACTAGCCGACCCGGCGAACTTCGAATCGCTTGACATTAACAGCTACTAACTCCCTGTGTTGGTCCGGCTCCTTTGCAAAATGGACTATCTGTTTTCCTGCTAGGCAGCTCGTAAAAGACGAGCATAGGCTTACCGTCACTAACACCGTGACGTCGTAACACGGGGAACTTTTGCTCGAGGCCTAACATTCCGGCCTCAGGTTGGCAACGCACCATTACCACTCTTGGTGTCTCTAGGCTGCGTGAATTTCTTATCATCAGGAAATCCGGCCGTTTGTTTGCCTTCCAATAAATAAATAAAACACTAACAGTTTGTATTTATCCAGATTTTTTCTGTTTTTCACTTAATAAGAACCTTTTCCTGGCAACAACCAACACAACAAAAGAATTAGCAATATAAGTCCATCATCCATCACGGTTCAGGCGTGATGCGATGACCACGCGAAATGGGAAATGGAATCCCCATTTCCCATTTCGCGTGGTTTTTATATAGATTTGTATTTTGTCCATTTCTGGGACAGGCTAATACCTATAGGCCCTGCTGCCGAGTCTTCCGTATTAGTAAATTCTTTTTCATTTTTTTTTATTTTTATATCAACGGTTAAGTTTCTTATAATATAGTCATAAGTCGTTTTAGAATGTCATGTCAGGGTCTTGACATAGCGGTGGCCTCCTTACTCAAGGTCATTGACTGAGATTTGAGGGCAATGAGGAAATACATGATACACAATTGTTTGTATAAATGTTTCACTTATGGGCTTTATCTAAACAAAATGCCACATAGATTGACAATTTTACTCATAATATTATACATACTTACATGAAGTTCAAGGTAAAGAATAAACTGCGACCATTTTCACAGCACCAAAACTTATCGTTTTTTTTATTAAAGGTCAATATGTTGTGACTGTTTCTTAATGATAATAGAAACAAGCCGCCCATAGACAACAAATATGTCAAAACTTCGCCTGGGATGAAAAACTTATTACGTAAATTTGGGTAGGTTCTCTCTTTTTTTACCTTGAAACTATAACTATAAACACGACACACGCCAATTTAATTGTTGCAAACTTCTTTTGCTCTACTTTTTGTACACGTAGGTACCTACTACAAAATCCCAGTATCTCCCTCCTATGCACAAAGCCGTCATTAGGGTTACTCTTGAATCTCGATATCGTACGAATTTGAAATCTCGTACATGCCATTTTAGGTACTTTTGAGCACAGTACTAGCGGATTATTAACATTTAGTCACAAATAAATTGAACGAATCTGATAAAATAATTTATTGTTTACTATTAACTAAATGTTAATAATTCGTCACAATTATGTTCCATAGTATCAGAGATTAGTAAATATGTTGTCTTTGATAGTATCTAAACTGATATAGTCGATTTCAATTTCCAATACTGTATGAATCGAACTTCAAGAGCTTCAAGCTCTGGCTTCTGGGTATATAAATTATTTATCGTGCGGGTTAACAAAACAACTCAGAGACAATAACGCGCTCAGCCTCAGCGTTATTAACTCACTCACTCACTCACTGCACTAATAACGGGAAAGTGCCAGTTGCAGATTTTTGCTATTACAATACCAAGAATTTTATATTAAGGTTTAGTGGTTAAATTCGCAGAATTCAATTGAAAAAACTTTGGAAAGTTGACAACTTTCGGACGCTAAAAGCTCGATTAAAAGTGAAAGTTATTGATGTATATTGTATTATATTGGACTTGAAGTTTAGGCGTTGAAACTTAGTCATGAATTTAATGTTGCATACCTAAAACATAATCATAAAGGCCAAATATTTTTAACTCGATGAATTTTATGGTAGTAGCTATTTTTCAACGAAAACGTACAACGTAATAACGCAGTTTCTTTTCTTTCCCTTGATGATTGTTTTACATGTCATTAAAACAAAATATGGTAGAAAATAATGCCTTATTTATTAAAGGTAAAAAATAAAACCAGTCAAATTAATGTTTTGAAAGAAAATGGAGAATACGAAATTCTGATTATTATTATTTTGGTCGTCAGCAGCTCTTAACACGAGGACTGTGCTTCGGCAGGAACAGGTAAAGCGGTGGCACCAAATCAGACAAATTGTTGCAGGACTGCCACTTGTACCTAGTCTGCTGTCTAACTTAGCCAGTCACTACACCAATACACAATGCCCTAATAATGTAATGTTATCCTAGTACCCAATCTAGATCAGTGTTTTATTTCTCTAGGAGGAAATAGGGTTGTTACCACACTAAACAGTGAAATAGGCTTCAGAATTACACAAACAAACACACATGTACATTTGAATCGCAAGAAAACACGTTAAATTGCAATATTGAAATTTAAAATCATGCAATATCAAAAACCGGAAAATTACATAAACATTTCACATTCACGATTCACGAGAGTCGAGACCATAATTCAATTAAAATTCGGTCGCATTTGTAATGTGTATTAATTTTTCATGCGATTTTAGGGTTATACGGGTTATACCTGTCCAACTACCTACTTAATATCTTCGTTTAAATCAACATTTTTTTATAAATACAAGTGTGAGGCTAAAGCTGTGACTTGTATTCTGCCACGATGAATGTGTTACAGGAGAGCTAAAGAACTGTACTAAAAATTTACAGTATTACAGTCTTCAGCACCGAAATGTTATACCTACGTTTTAAAAAAAACGTTTCCGACCTTGTTACACTTAACACAGACGACAACATCACCACCGACAAGAAATAAATATGGCTTAAAAATTGTCGAGTTTCCAATTGGTCATATTTGCACCTTGTTTCCTTTTTAGCCTTCATTTGTAGCTGTCCCTTTTTCTAGATGCTTTAATTTACAGGTCCTATGTGCTTTACTAATTATTATGTTGAAGGTTTTTTTTTGTCAGCGAATAAACATACGAATCTTCTGATAGTATGAAACAACTGGTCTGACCCAGTGGATCCCCGGGCATTATTTTAACCAGTGCTCGTTCTTACGGCTGCCTGTCAGAGAGGCAGGTGGTTTATTATTCTCAGCAGACCAGCAGTACTATTCAATTACGTGTTTTGTATTTGCTATCTCCATTGTATTTCTGTTGGTCACAAGATACAGCAAATATAAAACACGCCATTTGACAGCCATTTGATGTACACTTTACACAGTAATCTTTACTTATAATATACGGAATCAGCCCCCAGGACCACACGGTGGAAAAATATGTATGTACGTAGTAGGTAAGTTTATGACGCGATGTCATTTGTTTTATGTCTGGAGGTCAGGCGGACTGCTTTATTATGCAAAAAGCGCTTATTGAATTGTGAATGTGTTTGTTTGCTTTTGAATATTAAATAATTTGATTTAGAGATAATTCATAAACATTTTTTATAATTAAAAGTTAGCAAAACAGCAGAAGGATATTTTAAAGGTAAGAAATAATCATCCTTCTATCGACATCATAGATGTTACAGGTGACTCTTTGTTTAAGGCCCAGGCCTTGTGTGCAAATCTCATAATAAATATAACTAGTAACCAATTGCGGTTTTGCTCGGATTTGGTTGACGATGTTTATGTGTCATTAAATAATAACAATAATGGTGAAATAAGGGTACACGATTACACACTTTTTCTAAAATTTCGTTTAAAGCACAAATCTATTCAGTAGTAGTTTGTAATAGCCAAAGTCCGTGTCGTAGTACGAGATATTAATATAATTAATAAATATTTTGGTGTGATATTGGAAGGCAAACAAGCAGACGGATTTCCTGATGGTAAGGAATTCACGCCGCCTAGAGACACCAAAGTTGGTGATGGTGCGTTGCCAACCTGAGGCTGGGATGTTTGGCCCTGAGCAAAAGTAAGTATATTGGCTACCTTATCTTCCCAACCGGAACACGTCGACGGCAAACACTCACGTTATGGCGGCAGGAATAAGTAAAGTACCAATCCGGGCGAGTCGCTTCGAAACTCTACCACCTAGTAAAATATCACGGTGTTAGGGACGGTAAGCCTATGGTCGCCTTTTACGAGCTGCCTGGTAGGAAGGCAGATGGTCTATTTTGCAAAGGATCCGGACCAACACGGGATCATTTTTAATAATAGCCCTGCAAACAGTGTCGGATTAAGCAAGTTCGCTTTTGTTTTTTTTTTATTTAGCCCGAGCGTTATTAGGATATTGTATCATGTGCCGTACCAACCAACCCACCTGCATTTCTGATGTCCACTGACGGTCTGCTTGTTGCGAACAATAATAAAAAGTAAACATAATAAATTAAGTAGGTACATATAACAAGTTCTATAGCAACCTGAACGATTTAAGATCATTGTTTTTTTCAATTTTTATCATCACGTTAAATGTCAGATAAATTAAGCTGACATTTCAAACCAGCAGGGATTTACTTTTTATGTTTTTTATTGTTATTTACGTTGAGAATTTCTACATTTATTTTTTTGGTTTTATACAAAAATTAGTATTACCCGTGGCTTTACCCGTTTAACAATTTAATAAAATTTAATAAAAAGCGATAGCTTTTTTCATAATTTAGACTGGATCTCATGATACAGTCGAATCACGTGATAAACGTCAAAAAGTGTTTGGTCAATTGTCAAGAGTGTCAATCATGTCAATGACATTTGAGATCATGTATATATTTTATTATTAAATTATTTTACTGGGTAAGTAGATTTTCAGAGGGTGGGGTAAGGATATTGTCAATTTTAAAAGAGTATTTGCAAGAGAGTTGAACTCGTTTACACCACAGAACAACTATTGGTTTACACTGAACTTAGTTTTACTAAGCTTGGTTTCCAATATGTTCGGTGAAATCAGCCCTTAGTTCGACAAAATTACGTACTTACCTATGCAAAGTTACGAAAATTTTATAAAAATCGATTCATAGCTTCGGAGTTTGCCCGGAACGTACTCAAGTACCCTCCGGTTCATAAGAACCTAATCTCAAAATATCCTTTTGCCATTAAGTACAATTTTCAAAATGACCTTTTTATAGTAGTGCTATTTAAATTATGCGCTTTGGCTATATTCGTCTAGTTTCGGAAATCCGAATGTATTTTAAAGATATCTATATAGAGTTGTTATTACATAATGATTAATCATTTCGCTTAAATTAAGATTAGGTCAGCCAATTTCAAAATAAAAGTATAAAGTGTAAAAAAAAGTAAAAAGTGTAAAGCCGAAGCGCATAATTTAAATAGTAGTAGGTACCTACTATCGTTATCGGATCCTCCGTATCCAATAACTGTGGCAAACGCAAGCCTCCCTCCCAACCCAAACACAAACTCTCAAAACACTACACTACACCGTTGCCGCCGGTCTCGGCGACGAAGATCCTCCTCTATCAAGTCCACCCAGTATCTAACCAGAACGCAGCACCAAGTCGAGGTACGCTCTACCGGGAGACAGCCCTTGTTGCCGGCGTTTTTGGGAACAGCCCAACCCATTTAAATAACTGAGCACTCTGCTCGGCCTAAAAAGCCCGGTGAAGTTGTAAAAACCGCGAGGTTGGCAACATTAAGTCATTATCAAAAATAAAAAACCGGAACGTACAATCATGACAAGAGATTTTACATACTTTTAAAGTAACTGTTACGCGCGGCTTCACTCGCGTATATATTTATAGCAGAGGTTTTTTAAGTCACGTTAGTTAGTTATATTAAATCCGCTCTTGCACAACTCTGAAATGGTAATACAAAGACAAACTTTCCATTCATAATATCAGTATAAGTAGTTGGAGCTTATGATGAAACTAGCGACCCGCCCCGGCTTATATATAGATACATATAAACTTTCCTTTACAATCATTTTATCTATTTAAAAAAACCGCATCCTAATACGTTGCGTAGGTAGTTTTAAAGATTTAAGCATACAAAGGGACATAGGGACAGAGGAAGCGCCTTTGTTTTATACTAGATGATTAACAGGTGCAAGTTATGAAAGTTAATAGATAAGTTGTGAAAAAATTAAAGTTAACAAGAGTTCTTATGTCTATAATTTCCAATCACAAAAATTGTGACTTGGAAAAATTTACGAGTCCATCGGTAAATTAGTATCAACCAAATTAGTGAAGATGGACTGCAACTTCTTAAAACCAACCACTTTACGTTGTACGAACTTCCATTATGTCTTTCATCACCTTTCCGGCGGGAAGTCCTTGATTAAATGGGATAAAATGTAGCACATAACCTTTTCCGGAGCATAGAGTACCAACCAGTCAAATTTCGCCACGATTTGTTCAGCAGATTCGGTGTGAATCCCAATCGGGACAGAGACAGAAATGCCTAAATTGTGTTCTATCTTCGTTTGGGTGCCTAGACCTGTTTCTTTTATATACCTACCATTCATTTGTAAAACTCACTTTTTGTAGTTTTATAAAGATATGTAAATATATAAAAGCAAAATGAAATCGTATTATTTAAATTTTAAATATATGCATGTGTTTCACCGTTTTTGCGTGTTGTTGTCTAGAGTTAGGATGCCACAATTCTGGAGTAGCCGATAGATGGTCATGACAGAGATATTATTTTTAAATAGAAATGACCATTTAACATGTAAAAATAGGTACACGTATAGATTATATATACAAAAGTTCATAAAAAATCTTTCGAGGGCGTATTTCGTTGACTCGTAAGTTTTTCGTTAATTTTTCCTTAGAAAATAAGTGACTGAGCAAAATCGAAAATCGCCAGGGCCCTGTTGATCCTCTCGCGCTACTATGGTACGGCTCTGTTCTGGGTCTTCACCATGATTTGCTAATTGCTACCTATATCTAGCGCTTTTGGTCTGAAAACTTATTTCTCTTAGTTACCAGTAGAGGCGCTGTTCAAAGTTTTCATTTTCATACATTTGCGGAGACGCAAGCGAGTGCAGCGGCGTAAACTCGTGGTAAGAGATCTTACTGCTCATATTCCTACATATCAACTACAATTAAAAAATAATGTACATTCATTGAAACATTCTAAATTTAAACCCGACACCAATTCATTTTTTATTATTCATATGTATTTGCAACCCCATATTGGTTAAAGCTCATTTTTGCGACGACTAGTTGTAAGGAATCTGTGCATCAAATCATGCGCGTGCGTCACATCATCAGTGCTTTCCACTGTCGTGTTCCAGTATGTACTATGTAGTTCAAGGTAACTGAAAAAAAATATTCACTTAAGAGGCTTAACGTTTCAGCCTTAGCTTGGTAATGTACCTACTATTGCCATTATAGGTAATTAACTAATATTAATATTAGTTACTTAAGGTATCTATAGGGTATTTGTATTTATTAGGAAACCTATCTGCTCGTTTGTCTTTAAATCCCATAAGAATGTCGACCGTTAGATGGTAACGGTAGACTTTCATGTGGGATTTGAAGGAAGAGAAATACCATATAATAATTACAATAAAAACTACGAGCAGCTGAGGACAACAACCTAATTACCTGCTCATCAAAGTAGGCTGGCTCAAAATAGCCTATAGAATGAACGGAATATAAAATAGCTCATGTTCTCTTGGTCTTAGACAATTTTTTTTTGTGTCAGACAGCGAATAAGCACACATCTGTCCTGATGAAAGAGACAATCGCGGCCTATAAACACGATAGATGTTATAGGTGCGTCGCTGTTCCATGTCATATTAAGAAGCCGTCTTACCAGGCCTAATGTCCAAGTCTACCCTTCGAACCAGAAAATGACACTGTCTTTGGCAGCAATAGGTGAGGCAGTGAATTGGTGTGTGCTGAAAATGCTGCACAGCGCTTGCACATTACACACTCAACCTATGTCTGCCTCTTACGAGCTGCCTGCTAGGAAGGCAGATAATCTTTTCTGCTTAGAGGCCTCGGACCAACTAAGCAAATTTCATTGAAATTGTTGCTCGTTGTAAATGATTAAAATACATGAAATAACATCTAAACATCCTCACAACTTTTTTGTGTGGATACCGTTTAAAATGGGAAGGAATCATAAAACTAAGCAATATAATAGTGTTCCACAAAAAGGTCAAGTCGGCTTGTTGGAAGCATAAAGCGCAACTTACCAGGTCGGGGGTCCCATTCATGTAAATAGGTCGTTCCTAAGATGCTTTATATTTAGTTTAAGAGTGCATATCAATCAGAATAAAATCCTTGGAAAAAAAGATTTGGCTGCCGCTCGAGTGACATTATGGTGAAATATTTTTTAAATCGCCTCTGTGGTCTAGCGGTCCGGGTGTTGGACTTGACTGCATGAGGTCCCGGGTTCGAATCCCGGGTCGGCCAACAAAAAGAAAATTGGATTTTTCCAATTTTCTAATAAAAAAAAAATGTTGGTTGGGATTTGAAATGTGCCCGGTTGGCGATAGGCTTGCCACCTATCACATTGTGGGACTTAGTGTCTTCGGCTAGTCGTGGGTGCCTTGGTTGTACCTCTGCCTACCTCTACGGGGATATGGGCGTGAAGATACTTTTTTATTTTTTAAATGGTCATTAACGACCTTACTTCAAATGTCCTTTCCCATTTGGCGTGGTGGTAAAACACAATGGAATACAAACATTTTTATTTTTTATTTTTTAGGCACAGGCAGAGGCGGATTAATTATCGAGAGCGCCCTAGGCAAAAAAATAATGGCGTTCCTGCCGCGGGTGTCTATACCTACTAGGTATTAGTTTGTGACTTTGGATATTTAGGAAAATCTTTAGATCTACTGTTTAAACAATTTCGTCAAAATTGATTTGGTAGTTTGAGGGATAAGGCTGTTAATTTCTTGCATTGTATTTTTTTATTCACATCCGTGCCTTTCATAAACTGGCACTTCTAGGCAAGTGCCACTGGACACAGACAATTAAAGAGATTTCCTAAAAACACGCCCGCATCCCCGAAGAGGTAGGTACAACCAGAGCACTCACGATTAGCCGAAGAAACTTATCCCCAGTCACATAGGTGACAAAACTATCGCCAATCTTAATCTACTTATTACTCTATCAAACTTATCCTATTTCTGGCAGCGATGGTTTTATTAGAAAATGGAATAAACACATTTTGAGTTGCGGGCTGTGTCAGGCTCAAGAATCGAACTTGGGATCTCATGGGACCAATACAGGAGCATTAGACCACAAAGGCTATTTCACAGATTTCCTAAAGGCAAGAAATACATGTTATATTGCTAACCTGAGGTTGTGACGTTAAGGTTCTTGCGTAAGCAAGTTCCTCCATGTTGGTCCTAGTCTCCTGTGTATATACCATCTCCTGCCAGGCAGCTCGTAAGAGGCGAGCAAAGGTCAAATGTGTCGTTATCAACTGGTGGGAGAGTGCTATGCAACAACTTGCCCAAGACCCCAAGTAGGAATCCACCATCTTATCTATTCCGGCCGGCATTATGACAGTCATGTTGCGGTCAAGAGGTTAGGGTAGCCTTGACTTCCACAATTGGCCTAATATTTTGGCCACAAGCGGCAATAGTGTCCATAGGCCACAGTTATCTCTTACTATCAGGAAAGTCGTGTGCTTATTCGCTGTCTTATCACATAAAGAAGTAGAGTATCACATAAGAACTATAACAGATCACGTAAAGGTAGAGCGTTGGTACCAATTTGATTTGTTGCTAGACTCTAACCGTGGAATAATATCAGATATTACACAACCACAAACATATCGTCAAGTAGGTCCATTTATGTTTGGCCAACACGTTGGCCCAATGTATACTGCAGTCATGAACTCAATATGTTAGTGGTTAAAGTCAATGCAGATTGATCAGTACGCCGACATCACAATGGAATGTGAGACATTGGCTCAACACGCTGGCCTAATGTGTGCTGCAGCCATTACAGATACACCGTAGAGGACTTTTTGAAGGGTACTTATTTATCAAAAAAAAAACACGATTTTATATAAGTTTATTTAATAAAGGCTGGTACATAATGCCAATAACAAAATTCAATCACACTAATATCACAATAGGGAATGTTACAAAACTCATTTATATTGAAGACCCTTTAGAAGATAGGTAAATATTAATACTACAAACGACAAAGATCAATATACAAATTTGAAATATTTCAAAAGAGTACGTACCTATGTAGTCACTAGCTTGGATTAAAAACTAGACAGATTTCTTGATGGCAAGGTATACACTATACAACCCTCAATTGATATAGAGGGGTTGATGTTAAACTGGAGCTGAAATGTTCAACTGTTTGATTACGACCCTTCTAGTCTTTTTTTCGACTTTTTGAGAATCTCTTTCCTAGTTAGGGAGGAGATTTTCTAAGGTTGGTCACATATAATGGACCTTATGCTAAGCTACTGAGAATTCGTGGTTGCCTTTATAAATGCAACCTAGTTATTCCCCACAGCCCCCATAAACCTCGTGACAAAGTAGTAAATGTAGTTTAGGTATGTGTATATAGTACATCCGGCGAGACAGGTACGTCTTAGGTCCTTAAGAGAATACTTTAATACACCAACAATCTTCGTAATTATTGCTTACATTTTCACTAGTATTCACAAATAACTAGAAACGGTTTAGAATCTGTGAGCCAAGGCAATAAAAGCAAGTAAGTATCTTCACGTCCATATCCCCGAGGGCAGAGGCACAACCAGGGCACCCTTTTTTTGGCTTAGTAGGCGTTTGCCCAGCCGAGTTTCGCCCGATTCGGGTGAAACGACCACGTCCATGGTTTTTAATGTTTTTGTCAATATTTTTGTATTTTTACTACAGTACCTAGCTTTTACTTAAATTATATCACTCTACCTAAAATTTTGCATTCTGACTGTACAAATATTGCTTAAAAAAGTTGCGGGGCTAACGCCACTCAATTTAATCATATTAAGAACAATGGACGTGGTCGTTTCACCCGAATCGGGCGAAACTCGGCGGGGCAAACGCGTACTAAGCCCTTTTTTTGGAATGACTAATATGTTGCCAATCTCGCGGTTTTTACAACTTCACCGGGCTTTACCACCAGGGCACCCACGACTAGACGAAGACACTAATTAGATTCGATAAGATTCGAATCCGGGACCTCATGAAGTCAAGTCCACCACTTGGACTGCTAGACCACAGAGGCGACAATCTCATTTTAAGGCAATACATTTTTTTACAAATTAATTAAAGATTAGATTTAATTAATTTGTAACGAGACCTACATTAACGAGATTATATGTTTAGGTTATAGGTGTTAGTTAAATATCCTAATACATAGTAACTCTGTAATATACACTAGAATGAATTCATGAAACAAATCCAGACATCTTTATGGTTACACAAATGTCTGTTCCCGTCGGAAATCGAACCTTAGCGTCGCGATTGATCGGTTACTTTAGGCGTGTACGTTAACCCCTCGACCAATGAGGCGGCCACATATAATTTTATGAAACATTATTATTTTGATAATACAGTTTGCCAATTCAAAAAGGCGACTATTGCAAACTTAAAGTAGCTCTACGCCTCTAGGTTAAGCCGGATAGGTTGTTAGTGGTTTGTCCAGCCAAATTAATTGGTGTCCAAAAAAGGAAAAAAATGGTGTTTTCACAATTAAATAGGTAAACTAGTTGGTTACCCGCGCTTTCGTCCGCGTAGAATATTTACGATTTTTATACAAATTTTCATCCCCTGTCAAGGTTCTTAGTTGGTTTTAAAAAAATCTGTGTTTGAACTAGGATCTTGAGCTATATGCTTTTTAAATTTTATTAAAATCGCCTAAGCGATTTAGCCGTGAGAAAAGACAGAACTGAAAGACAGATTTTCGCTTTTATGATATTAATAGTACGGAATATGGTGTATGGAATGATATTAGTATGGAAAGTATGGATAGCCAAGAAGCTTGGTTTTAGACACATTTTATCTTATTATCAGTAAAACACTAAATTCATAATTATTAAGGCAATCTAGCCTTTTTACCGAAATATCCAGTCTATCAGGTTAATTGATATTTGACAACCAGGCAACACTACGAACACCCAATCACATAGTATCTACACGATATCCCCGAAATCGGCAGAGGCAGAACCAGGGCACCCACAACTTGCCGAAGACAATAAGTCCCACTTACGTAGTAGTAGTAATTAATACTTTATATGTCTATAAAGTATTATCTCTATAAACATATTTTATTATGTCTTATGAGGCCCTTGGGAGCTATTCTCGAATCATCATCCATTGATTCAGATATCATTAGTGACAAATATATCACATAAACCGGAATTAAAGCGCTATGTTTGTCATAAAAAAAATTATACCACTGAACATTTAAGAATTTTTTTGGTTTAGTTGACCAAGCAGTACTCGATAAATCGAAAAATATGAAATTTACTTAAATAACTCGAACCACCAGCTCTTGTTTATATCATTACATTTTTATAACTGTTTTTGGATGATGCTTGTTGAATAATATCCATTAACCGTTATAATGAACACAAAATTCTAGTCTCAGAATATATGAAAATATTTATATTATAATTAGATTATATACATGTAAAGGCGCCCTGACGTCCGGAAGGTGGAAGTACACTACGTACCTATAAAAGGAACACTGAATGTGAACACTAAGATAGTTTAAAATCTTTGTCATAGGTTATTTTGTTAACCCTATAGTAGGTATATGAGGAAATGTGTTTCTGTGCTTATCACAGGAAAAGTAGAACCAATTTTGATGTGATATTAACTATTTGAAGATTAAATTACAGACATTTTCATCAAGTCCCGTATATTGAAAGTACCTATATGTTACCACTTTTGTTTAAGAATTATTTTTTAGGCCAATGCAAGAAAATTGTGTTAATGTTACTAGGCCGCTTGCCAAATGTCTTGTTGGGTAATATTGGTACTTAACAGACTTTATGGGTGACTACGGCCTTTTGCATAACATTTTAATGGTTATTATTTTAGTCACATAAAAATCTGAGAAGTTATTATTTGTCGAAGCGTGCACATGAATAATATTTATATAACATATATTTTCTATAATATAGAAGACAATGAAACTATATTATCCGAATATTCAGTTTCAGAGAAAATATTAAGATGAAAACCTCTTGCATAATTAGAAAGAAAGTATTATATAGATGTGTGGCTTGAAAGCTTGTATTTTGTTATACCAAGTACTGTACCTACGTACTTACTTAAAATTATAAGGGATGTACTTTTACTACTATAAGGGCTGTGTTTGTTTGATAATATTCTAAAATTACAATTTACTTTTTCTGTTGCATAAACGAATCAACAATACTTTACAAAGGAAGAATTTAGCTTTCATAACAGATGTTCAGATGGGTCTTTTCTGTAAGAAACTTTAGTGATAATCGTATCTTTTATGTGTCCTTTATTACAAATGCGTTGTATTCAACTGAACACCTGGGACTAGGGCGAAATATAAAGTGTTTTTCCTTCTTAGTAATAATAATACACACGTCCTTCAAATACTTTAAAACGATTGCAATTCTATGAAATTTAAAACGAAGCGCCTGAATTATTTCTTACGAAAAAATATATTTCTAGATTTTCTATTGTAATAATTATTATTACCTATGTTTTATACAATATAAGATTTGAAATGTATTAAAGCATGTCAAAAATAATATAGGTTTATTTAGTTCATTTACTTTGATAAAAATTGCAAACTCAATTGGTCGGTTATGCTCTTATGTTCAAATTGCAAGTAAGTTATTTCCTTTTCAACGAACTTCTATAATAGGAAAAGATTCTAGAATAGAATAGGAGAGGATTTTTACTAAATATACCTAAGAAAAAACAAGAATATTTTTCTGTTGTTTACCTCCCTCAGATTTTTTTGCCAAATTTTAATAATTCTTCTTTTAATTAAAAGCTGGTTGGTTACATTCAATTTACACCAACGAATAGTTTGTGAGTGCGTTTCCTACTAATATAAAATATGTGTGTGAGACAGCTTATTGCCTCATATCTCCTAATCCACTAAACGGTTTTAAATGATTCCTATGTTGTAAGTCATTTCAAAATCCCAACTTTTTTAAATAATATTTAAATTACAATTAACAAAAAAGCACGAAACTATTAATTGTAATTCAAAAAGTTTCAGAAAGAAGTATTGTGTACTAGTACTATTTAAATTACGCGCTTCGGTTTTATTCGTCAAGCTTCGGAAATCCGAATGTATTTTAAAGATATCTATATAGAGTTGTTATTACATAATTAATAATTTCGCTTAAATTTAGATTAGGTCAGCCAATTTCAAAATAAAAGTATAAAGTGTAAAAAGATTAAAAAGTGTAAAGCCGAAGCGCATAATTTAAATACAATGTTTTTTTTAAAAACGCGTGTAATCTCTCTATAATTTACGAGGTATTTTAGAACGTTTTGTTTCGAGCTGTGACTGACTCATTGTATTATTACTTTATTCTCTGCGCGGCGCGTTAGCTTTGACCGTTACTCAATGTGAGAACTCTTCAATGTTTGCTAAACACCTTCCTTCCTTGGAATGTTATTATTCTTTGCTTGTAACTTTAAAACAATAGTATCTATTAAATAAATTACATCAAATGCATTATGTATTACGTTAATTGCCGACTGATTCGAATTCCAGAAAATTCGAGATACTAAAACGTACCGGCCGCGATTCCGATCCGTTGGTAGTTTGCAAAAATGTCGACGCGCACAAATATCACGTGTATGGTTCAAGTGAATAAAGATTTTTCTGTTTCTGATTCTGTAATATAATCAATTTATAACTATTTATTATTAACTTAAATTTGGTTTATGTGCTAATAATTTAATTTAACAATTTGATCTCTAATTGTAAATTGAGAGATAGTTAAAATACGTTGTCTGTTTTATACTTTGTAATTATATATTTATCAGTATTTCACGTTTATTGGTTAAAATTACATTACTATTCGCAGACAAACATGTTTATGATAAAGTTGGATGGTTAAAAATGCGAATGCGAAGATAAACACATTCTTTGCACCAAGGGTTAATGTCATTTGTTAAAACGGTTGCGAAATAAACCAGTTCTAACGTGGGTTATAAGTTATAACTTAACGTGCTATTGTGTTAATCATGAGTTGGGTAATATGATAATGATGTTAACTTATGTTATAAATTACGTTAAAATAATACAGTTGCGATATTGCCATGGCCAATGCCATGATGCAACGGCCAGAAATGAAGACACCGTTAAAAAATAAAAAAAGGAACTTCACGCCCATATCCCTAAAGAGGTAGGCAGATGCACAATCAGAGCACCCACGACTAGCCGAAGACACTAAGTCCCACAATGTGATAGGTGGCAAGCCTATCGCCAACCGGGCACATTTCCAATCCCGAGCAACATTTTTTTTTTAGAAAATTGGAAAAACTCAATTTTCGTTGCGACCTGGGATTAGAACCCGGGACCTCTTGCAGTCAAGGCCAACAACTGAACCTCTAGACTACAGAGAAAAATATCGTCACTTTATATAAAAGGAAAATAGACAATCCAGTCTGGTAAGACTGGTATAGGCCAATGTCTGACGTTTTGTCCTTAGCAAGTTTTATTTTTATTTAATTGTGAATGTTTAACTTATAAATAGGTACATATGCTATTCTGGCCGCAGACAATTATAGAATTGTAAAATTAGATTAACAAAATGATAACCAGTTGTGAACGAATCAGTAAAATTAGATTTTTCCGTTAAAATATTTCAAAATGTACAATAAAAAATGACGCTAGTCCGAATACCTAATTAACTTTAAATTGTTACTTGCAAGGAAAGCAATAATTGAATATAATATTATAGTATATAAGTACGTAGCCATGGTAGTAAAATAAATTTACAGACATCAGTTGCCATCCTTTCAAAACTTGGTCAGCTTAAAAGAAGACATCATTAACAAAGACTTTCATACGCAAAATAAAATAATGCCTTATGAATTTCATTAGAGGTTATGGAAATAAAATGAAAAAATAGCATTAGCCTTTTAAATTTTATGAATTCGGAATCTACGTAGGTACCTACATTTAAAGAGAAATACCTACCATACTATTTTCAATCAAATTTTTAGTCTTCATAAACCCTTTCTCCTGAACACATTACTCAGTCGAAAACTTAAGCTTAAATTTCTATGCTAAGGTACTTTTGAAACTTGGCAACTGCCTTCAAATTAGTTAGTTAGAAAATTCGAGTTTTATTCCTCAATCGTACAAATTAAAGGTCTATTCGTTAGATAAGTTTAGATGAGTACACAATAGTAATAGGATAGCATTAGGATAGTATTAGATCAGTATTGTTCATTGTTTTGCGCATCGTCCATAAAAATTATAACAAATAAATTAGTAGGACACAAATTTGAAATCTATGTACAAATTAGGCTCAATTAATATACCTAGGTAACTTTTATACAATATTAGATAAGTACAGATGAACACATTATTAATAATTTTGAAATATTATCAGATTGTGCTCTTTCTTGAGCATTATCCAAAACATTTATCCCAAGTTAAAAGCTCCATATGATACTCATGAACACACATTTCCCATCGCCATAAGATATTTATCGTTAAGTTAGAAAGTTATATTAACGTACTATTCTATTATGAATAGTGGCACATTATTCAATATTCGGCACACATTATACGCCATTTTCATAACATTACCAGAAAGTACTTTCTCACACCATTCATCTTTAACATTTTGTGGCACGTAATGATACATTGGTAAGTTCGCAAAAACACAGCTTTCACTTTACCTCCCATTGCAAAACAAACACAACCTCGTTTTACGTTTCTCACGAAATTGCACGAGGTCAAAAAAATAACCAATTAGCGTGTATGCACCTATGGCCTAACTCTCCTCTGTTTCCACTAACACTGGTAGACTTGTGTGGTGGCAGGTTTGAGGTTCTGCAGAGAATGCCAAGAGCCAGGCTTCTATATCGCGTTCGGAGCACAAAAATCTAGCAGATATTGTGTTGTCATAACCTTTTTGTCTCACGAAAAATCCGCTATTAACACGTTCCACTGCTGTATTTCTTAGATTCACAACACCATTTGGTTTCGCCAGGCGTTTCCTGGGGTAGATAACAGCGAAATGCTCTAAGGATGTTTTATACACCACAACTCGCACATCCTGGCGTAAGCCACCAGGACCTATTAGCACTAAAAAGCCAGATTTCACTTCTGCATCTCGAGTTTTTTTCGTAAATCCTTGGTTGAAATGTTCTGAACGACATGCCGTCATTATATCTGTCGGCATTTTAACGTTTATGATAACCGACGAGAGCTAAACACGTCCGTCTCTCTCAAAGTCTGAAATTAACTGAAGTTTCTGCAATATAAAATATTGTGAACAGTCTGTTTCCAGTAGATACAACCTTTCACAAGGCGCTTCACTGTTATTGGAAATTCGCTTCTCTTATTCAGATGATAGAGTGCATTTTGTGTCGCAGATATCATGACATTTTATTGACAAAAGCGCCGTGTCTCGGCATATTACACAGATCACTATCTATCTTGTGTTCAAAGTAATTTAATGGGTATTAAAAACCAGTTCATAATAATGTATCTTCACGCTTTTGTTATATCCTTATCAGGGAGTAGCTGGCATCATTCAATGAGACATTCCTTTCTCTCAATTTGAATGTTTTGTAGACGGTTAAGATACCTAGCTAAGAGGCTTTATTTCTGCCGCCACATTTTCCGATCTATCAATACCTCAATAGCCTTTACCTGCCCTCTTATGTTCCGGTACCCAATTTATTGTCATTCGTTATTGCAAATTTGCGTATCTATTGCTTTTATTAGATTTTTAATATTAGTTAAGGAACTATATTCAAATTAGAGAACGTACCTCATTAATGGCCACATTCAGAGATGTCAAGATATTTTAATCTGTCATTATGTCACATTTTTTTCGACATCCCTGAGTGTGAGAGTTTTTGATTTTACAAGGGCATGTAGGTACCCAGTTAGCTACAAGTGTGTGTTTTTTTTTTGAATGACTAATTTGTTGCTAATCTTACGATTTTTTACAACTTCACCGAACTTTGTGGGCCGAGCAGAGTGCTCAGCCCGAGACATCATTATTTAGATGGATTGGGCTGTTACCTACAACGCCAGCACCAAGGGCTGTCTCCCGGGAGACCGCACCTCGACTTGGTGCTGCGTTCTGGTTACTGGGTGGACTTGGTGGAGGAGTATTTGTGGCTCGTCGCTTGGCGTTAGGCGCCAGGCGCAAGAGAGGTCTTCGTCGCCGAGACCGGCGGCGACGGTGTAGTGTTATGTTAAAGTGATGTGAGATTGTAGTGTTCCGGTTTGGAGTTGGGAGAATAGCGTTTGCCGCGGTTATTCGGTCCGGGGATCCGATAACACGTGGCGAGGTCTTCTATGATTGGAGGGAGCGTTCGCGACCGGTGTGTAGTCACACGCGGATGCTATCACCGGATTTGACAAGTGTGTGTGGATTCTTGTCGTACGTATGTTTCATCACTTTAATTTGAAATTTCCATTAATTAATTAATGTACATACGAAAAATCATTGTCTTTATTCTATGACTATTAACTGCCAGTATCAATAACCTATCTTTAGATAAAGATAGGCCTTCTAGAGCTTTGCTGCCATTTATTTTTGTTTATCATTAAAAAATAACAGTGGTTGCCTACCGTACAACCAATATCAATAACTTATCTAAAATGAGAGATAGAGCTATTTTAGATTAGTTACCAGGCAACCACTGTTATTTTGCAATATAAATAAAAATATCTTAGCAACAAACCTCTAGTAGGACTATTTTTATCTTTAGATAGGTTATTGATATTAAATATTAACCGTAATTCTACATTCTACAATAAAATTTTGTATCTATCACTCATTTATATAAACCCACAATTTTTCTACGAGTATCTCGATCGGACATCCGAAAGTTTTCTTGACTTACGTCTGATACCTAATGTACATTGTGCTTGCAGGTAGCTTTTCTCCTTGAAGCTCAGAGAAAAAAATGGGCTACCAAAAGCGCCCGGACACGGTAATGTAGCATTTGAATGATAGTCTTCCTAGTTATCAACCGACTACAAATAACGAGGTTAGATATTCGACGCATATGTATATGTATGTTACTCGATTTCTTCGTTATTTGTTAAGCAATTTCAAAAAAGTTGAGACATGTCAAGGGACACCTGGATGGAACGAAGTTCTCTCTCTCTCTTTATCTCTCTTATAGAGAGAGACAGACAGAGAAACATGCGCACGCCGCACAGCTTACAATAGCCAAAAGTCGTGACAACTTTTCGTGATTTTTTTTTCCGTCTAGCCCCTTTTCACAACGTGCAATAAGGAACTTCGTCCCAAAAACATTTGAAAAAGCATACTCACAGAGGGATCTCTGCCACCAAGTCTGGATCTGATAATGGTAGCACAGGAAAATCGTGGAACATCCTGAATTTTTCAGGTACTAACACGACAAAATGATGCACATGATATAATATAGACGGAGATGAGATCGATTTTTAGAAATTTGAATGCATTTACATAAATTATGACTGGTCCCCTAATAGGTGCTTGTGACCTGTGGCCTGTGGGTTGTCTTTTTCTTTCTCTTTTACGTCTGATCTGCAATTGGTTACTAGTTTTGGCCCAAAAAAAATTACGTCCTGTAACATTTTACAAATTGTATAACTTAAAAAGAGGAACAGGAAGACGGGTTTAATAAGTTAAGGGAATTTTAAATAAATGCTACTAGGCAACAGCTAGGTACCTAAGCTAATAATTCTATTATCTTTGGAAATTATGAAACAAGCCAATTAATATAAAAGTTCATTAACATAATAATGGTGATTCTGTTGTTCACAAACTAAACTTATTTCAGATGCATGCAATCGTTTTCGAAAGAAACAAAACCAAAAGAGATTGGAACATTTTAGACATGTCAGATTAGTATGGATATAGTAGAATAAATAATTCCATAGAAAGAATTGAAAGTTTGTTAAATAGATCGATTTTATTTGAAAATTTTAAAGATAGCTAGCTGCATTTATTTTATAAACAAAAAGTATCTTCTAGTATCTAAAGATATACAACCAGGGCACGCACGACCGGCACGACTAGCCGAAGACACTACGTCCCACTATATGATAGATGGCAAGCCTGGCACATATATAATCCTTCCAGGAACATTATCAGAAAATTGAAAACACACCTTTTTTTGTTGCCCGACCCGGGAATAGAACCCGGGACCTGAAGAAGTCAAGTCTGACCCCGGACCGCTAGACCACAGAGGTGATACATTTCCCTCATGTTTATAAAATTACGTAATCTACCCCGGCCTTATGTCTTCTGAATAAATTTTTCATACACAACGACGCACCTGTAACTCTATGGTGTCTATAAACTACGGCGCTATTTTATACCTGTTACACATAAAAAGTAGCGTTATTTCTATTCTTATAAAGTTAGTGTCTCGAACTGAAACATCAATGTCGTCAGGGACACTCATAACGGTTTTTTACGACACTCGTTAAAATAATTAAGGCCCCATACTTAGTCAGCCAGAAGAGCCAATCAGCGCACTCCCCTGTTCCATGATTATTATGAAATATTGCGCTCTAAAGTAAATGTCTTAAGCGCCAAATCACTATTTTTGACACTATAAAAGTAATTTGAAAAAAATATAAAAACTGAAACAG
>NJDC01005074.1:0-20078 GCA_002245475.1 Calephelis virginiensis
AGTAACGACGAATTGTTTGCCTACTGCCAACATTTGGAAAACCTTCACATTGATTTCACCGAACGATACCAGGACATTTTGAACTTGGAAATACCAGACTGGGTGTTAGATCCGTTTTCAAATGTCAACACAGCAATGTCACCTCAGCTGGAAGAAGAGCTTATAGAATTGACAACAAACGAGGAAATAAAAATCAAATTCAAAAATGGTTACCAAGAATTTTGGCTACAAAAACCGATCCCACAATTGTACCCTGGATTGTGGTCAATCGTTCAACGATTCTTGATAGCATTCCCATCGTCATATTTGTGTGAACGTGGATTTAGTGCTGTGACAACACTGCTTACTAAAAAGAGAAATCGTTTGCTTGTTACCGAACGTGGCGACTTGCGTAGGGTTGCCATGTCTCAGGATTTTTCCTGAGATCACAGGATTTTGAGGTGTTTCTCAGGAATCCGGCCTAATTTCGAAAATTTGGGCAAATCTCAGGACTTTTGGGTTATTAAATAAAATAGTTTTATTACAGGGTATGGGGTAGGAGAGGAGAGGTGCGGTTGCTGCGTGCGTGCGTGGGAGTGAGAGTGGTAAATAAGATGAGCGCACCGCGCCGAAAGACTATATAAATACTACGTAATAAGAGGCGGGACTTCCATAGATACATAGCAAACCCGAATTTTGTGTGAAGTTTACTTGAAAAAAAATAACCCGTATGATTTTTAAAGTAAGTCTAAAGGCATTCAGATATAAGGCAACTAGTGTCATATGATTTGGGCGAATAAAAACATAGCAAACTAATTTTTTTCATTTTTTTATATGAAAATCGCCGTCCCGTGCGAAGTGTTAGTGCAATATGTGTGTGTGTGTGTGTGTGTGTGTGTGCGTGGAGCGCAGTGCAAAAAGCGAACATTGAGTATTTTTTTTTAACATGATTATGTTTAACGGTCGCGACAAAATCTCAGGATTTTTCATTGGATTTGGAACAATTTCTCAGGATTTTTGAAATTTCCATATGGTAACCCTACTTGCGACTGTTCTTGAGTAAATTGGAACCTGATATTAACAAACTTATTAAACAGCATCAGTTTCATCCATCACATTAGTTTTTATATAAGGATTGATTATTTTAGTTATATTTTTAATAAAAGATACTCTGTTTTAATACCATAAAATTGCATTTCAATAATCATTGGCAGGTGGAACCCGTAAGAGTTAACTTGAGACCTAAGCGCCGTTGTATGTTACCTACTGCGCTCAGGTTTTAAGTTGCGGGTTATAGTAAAAGTTTCGTTTGGAATTCTCCGTTACTATACATTATATACATATATAGTCACAATAATTAATTAAACTAATTTGAAGTTATGGTGGTTTTTAAATAGGCGAAAAAAGGGGGGCGCTAAAAAAATATTTATTCTCAAAGTGGGCAGTAGACAAAATAAGTTTGGGAACCACTGGTTTAAAGTGACAGCTATTTAAGAGTATATTTAAACAAATGATTAACTCTAAATAGCGTTTATGATTAAAAAAATTTTTAAACATTATTTAAATTGGTGATTAAAAGTTAAACAACGTTTATGAATAAGCCTGTAACATTTTATTTTTTTATTTATATGGTATTTGGAAGGCAAACAAGCAGACGGATTTCCTGATAGTAAGAAATTCACGCCGCCTAGAGACACCAAAGATGGTAATGGTGGTGGTAACAAATATAAGCCGCTTAGAGACACCTAAGGTGGTATCGGTGCGTTGCCAACCTGAAGCTGGAATGTTAGACCTCGAGCAAAAGTAAGTTTACCGGTTACCTTATCCTCCTAACCGGAACACGTCAACAGTAAGCACTGACCTTATGGCGGCAAGAATAGGTAAGGCGGTGGGTACCAATCCGGGCGAGTCGTTGCGAAACTCGACCACCTACTCAGATGTTATGGTGTTAGTGACGGTAGGCCTATGCTCGCTTTTAAGAGCTGCAATTCAGGAAGGCAGATGGTCTATTCTGCAAAGGAGCCCGGACCAACACGTGGAAACTAATTCTCAATTTGATAACTGTTTTTGATAGGTATTATGTTATTAACTAGCTGACCCGGCAGACGTTGTACTGCTATATTTTTAATGCGATTTTAGAAAAAAAATTTTGGGTAAGTCACCCTTATCAATTAGGGGTATGAGATTCTCAGACCTACTCAATATGCTTACGAAATTTCATGAGAATCGGTCAAGCCGTTTTGGAGGAGTACGGGAACGAACATTGTGACACGAGAATTTTATATATAAGATTATTGTTCTTTAATTCTTTATTGTACACAAGTCAAATAACATAAAATAGCAAAATGTTTAGGATAGATATATAAGGTAGCTTATCAACGAAAAGAATTTTTCAGCTGTAAGAGAGAAAATTATTATAAATATATTACCATTTTTGGATTGGAAATGTGCCCGGTTGGCGATAGGCTTGCCACCTATCACATTGTGGGACTTAGTGTGAGGTACAACCAGGGCACCCACGACTAGCCGAAGACACTAAGTCCCGCAATATGATAGGTGGCAAGCCTATCGCCAACCGGGAACTTTCCAATCCCAACCAACATTTTTTTTTATTAGAAAATTGGAAAAATCCAATTTTCTTTTTGTTGGTCGACCCGGGATTCGATCTCGGGACCTCATGCAGTCAAGTCCAATACCCGGACTGCTAGACCACAGAGGCGATCCTAAATTAATATTTAAAAAAGAAAGAAAGATTATTATTTATTTACGGAATATGTGTGTAAATGAGATGTTACAAAAATATTGAAGTATATCAACACACCTATACTACCATATTTTGGTGTGCAAAAATTTCAATATTAATAAAATAAATATTATTTAATTACATACACTTTAACTTTTAAGCCAATTATTTATATTATTTGAAAAATGAAATTTATTTATTTGCTAAAAAAAGGGTTGTTAAAAGCTGTTACAAAATATATTTGTTAACATTAACATATTCTACCACATAGTTATAGATAATATTACTGTGACATACTCCTAGTGGTGTGCAAATATCTTAAAAATTATACAAATTTATTATTAAGATTTATAACATATTTATGTTTTAATATTTGAACAAAATTTTAAAATATAATTAGGTTTAACCCTAACTACCATAACATGTATAGTTAGATTATCTAGGGTTTAATTTCTTTCTTGCAATCGGCCCTTTAATAAATTGACGGTTGATATTAATAACCTATCTAAGATAAAAGATAGGGCTATTTTAGATCAGTTACTATGAGACCACTTTTTATTCTGTATATGTATAATATGTAAAAATGAATCCCCATTTCGCTGTTGTTTATTATCAGAAAAACCTGAAAAATTGCTGAAAAAATAGAAAAAAAAATCATTTTCCTCATTAAAACAAATGTTACTAATGTCAATACGAAGTTCGCCAGTTCGGCTAGTACATTTTAAAAATATCTTATCAACAAAACTCTAGAAGGTCTATCTTTATTTGAAGATAGGTTATTAATATTGTCCGTAAATTTATTTAACCCTAGTTAGAATCTAATTCAGAGTTTAATGCTTAGCCTAGGAACCTGCAAATGGCCCTTACTATTTTAGAAGCTCTTTGTAAAGTGAACATATTTTTTTACTCTCCTCTATTACCTGCTCTACTTTAAACAGTCAAACCCTCTTGTAGGTTTCTCATCCGTTTATCCTAAAAGTATATTATTTAGAATATGCTTATAAGATATTATGGTCTGAAGAAGTTGTGGACTCTCTTACAGTATATCGGTGAAAGGTGCTTTGTAATGCTATAGATCAGGGTTTCCCAAACTATGGGTCGCGACCCACTGGAAGGTCGCAAAATAATATTGAGTGGGCCCTGCCTGTAATAACACACCACCCCACCGATTATACACCACACAACCGACAATTTAATTCTTCTAATTTTGATGTAGTTATTTAATTCAGACTTAATTAATTAAATAATTTATAAAAATAATAAAAAATTAGTTCAACCTTACTCTTTTATTCATATTGGACAGTTAAATGACCTAGAGGTGGGTCCCGAGTTTGGGAACTTTTTTTTCATGGGTCGTAGCCCAAACAACTTTGGGAACAACTGCTATAGATAGTTTACTTTTATTACAAACCCCTTAACGGCCAATGTCAATAACCTATCTGCAATTAGAACCCTACTGGAGTTTTGTTGCTAAGAAATTTTTGTTAATTATTGAAAAGTAACAGATCTAAGTAGGGTAAACCAGGCATACGTGCCCCAGTCGATAACGCGCCCCACTAGCAAAACTCATAGACGCATTTTGAATTTGTCGCTGATTTGACCCGAAAACGTCAGTGACACAAGTATGGCGGTGAAGTAAACAAGACTGTGCCTGTTATTATTTGTTTTAAGTAAGAAAAAGTGACTTAAAAGTAAGTATGACAGTCTAAATTTGTATTTTGTCTCTTAAACTATTAATTCAAATTATTTGCTTCATATTTCTTTCAGTTTTTAAAGTTTTTTTCTTAAACTAACCTCTTTGAAGTTTTGTATACGTACAATTACGTTTCGTTTTAGACTAAATTTTTAGTCGATAAGGAGTGGGGCACATTAGCTGATGGTTTGGCTAATGTGCCCTGATTTATTCTGGATAATGTGCCTCATGTGTGTATTAATTTTATAAAATTATTTTGAAGTATTTCTTATTAATTATTATGTTTCAGGAAATAGTAAAGGAAAAAACTGCAGATCTAAGAAGATAGACGGAAGAAAATATGATAAAAGCAATAATATTCACAAGCAAGAAAATGGGAGTGAATGAGGCTAGCCGGATTTATGAAATACCTTTACGAACCTTACGTAGATACATAATAAAAGGTTAGAAAAGTAAGCAGGCTATAGATAGATGTTCTCAATTAGGTTATGAAAATGAATTGAGACTCGTATCTCACATTAAAAGACTCGAAGTTATGGGATTTCCTCTAGAACAATCGAGACTGCAGACTATTGCTCACGACTTTGTAGATATACTAGAATTGCCTCAAAAAAAACAACTTGACCACGGCATGGTCAAAACGGGAGATGAATATTTGAATGGCATCTTCCTCATCGTAATGTAAAGAAGAATTACACCTCAGTGAATTTAGCGAAGAACATTCAGATGAAAACGACAACACTTATGTAGAATGTCTCGAGTCTTACTATCGTATGAAGAATAAAACTGACTGAATTCAATGTTTGCAATGTTCTGGCTGGTTCCATGAAGATTGCTTAAACTTTTCGGTGAAATGCAATAACAGCGGTGGCAAAAATAATGGGAGAGGAAAAGGAAAAATATAAGAAAATAAGAGGCTTCAACGGGGCACATATGACTGATATATCCGTGAAATGTGCCCCATCATAGACTTTGAGTAAAAGTTGATCTCAGCCGATTCAATTACATTTAAGGAGATTTTTTTAGTTTTTGTTATTCAAATTGAGTGCGAGGATAGGAATAATTACTTTAATAAATTTTTTTTCAATTATACAGTTTGTTATTTGAATTCTTCGAATGGTGGGGCACATTTGCCAGGTTTACCCTAGTCCTATCTAAGATATCTTGTCTAAGATAGTACCTAGTCCTATCTTAGACAAGTTATTGAAATTGACCCATTGAATCGCTTTTCGAATTAAATGTAGAATTAGTGCAGATAAGACCGGATCTTAAAGCTGCTTTGGCATCAAGTTTTAGAATGAGATTTTTATTACAAATATCTTAAGATAAAGTCGTGTTATCATACAATCAAATATTTTTTTATATCACAAGATAAAAAACAAGAAGGCGGATCTTCTGATGATACAAGTTAACAGTCGCCTATACACAGGGTTACCGTGTCTCAGGATTTGTCCTGAGATCTCAGGATTTTGAGGGGTTTCTCAGAAATCCGGCCGAATTTCGAAAATTTGGGCAAATTTCAAGACTTTTAGGTTTTGAACTTTTTTTTTATGATATTGGAAGGCAAACAAGCAGACGGATTTCCTGATGGAAAGAAATTCACGCCGCCTAAAGACACCAAAGGTGGTAATGGTGCGTTGCCAACCTGAGGCCGGGATGTTAGGCCTCGAACAAAAGTAAGTTTACCGGCTACCTTACCCTCCAAACCGGAACACGTCATGACGTTATGGCGGCAGGAATAGGTAAGGCTGTGGTACCAATCCGGGTGAGTCCCTGAGTTGGTCCGGGCTCCTTTGTAGAATAGACCATCTGCCTTCCTTGCCAGGCAGCTCGTAAAAGGCGAGCATAGGCTCACCGTTATTAACACCGTGACATCTGACTAGGTGGTAGAGTTTAGCAGCGACTCGTCCGGATTGGTACCACCGCCTTACCTATTACTGCCGCCATAACGTCATGACGTGTCCTGGTTCGGAGGGTAAGGTAGCCGGTTAACTTACTTTTGCTCGAGGCCTACCATCCCGGCCTCAGGTTGGCAACGCACCATTACCACCTTTGGTGTCTCGAGGCGGCGTGAATTTCTTAACATCAGGAAATCCGTCTGCTTGTTTACCTTCCAATATAAAATAAAAAAAAAACCTAGTCAGATGTCACGGTGTTAGTTAATTAAATTGTTATATCACGGGGTATGGGGTAAGTGCAAGTGGTAAGGTCAGTGCAAAAAGCGAACATTGAGTTTTTTTTCTAACACAGTTTTTTTTTAAAAAATCTAAGGAGTTTTCATTGGATTTGGGCCAATTTCTCAGTATTTTTGAAATTTCTATATGGTAACCCTACCTATACACCATGTACGTTATAGGTATCACTACCTTATGACCAGGAATTCTGAAGTGACGATAACTGACAACCCGACACATATATTTGGAATTACGTGGCGGAATTCTGTTTCGAAAAAAAATCGAATGCAATTGCTTTTGATTTAAGCAAATTCACGAACTTGTCACATACCTGAGTATTTTTTCCATAGCTACGGAATTTGGGTGGATTGGCATGTTCCCCATTTTGTTTCGAAATTTCGAGACGGGGACCTATGGCGTCCGGAATGGATTATATATTACTTTTGATCTTTTCACGAAGTCCCGGGTTCGATTCCCCGGGTCGGCCAACAAAAAGAAAGCTAGGTTTTTCCAAAGTTCTAATAAATAAAATCTCGGGATTGAATATGTGCTCGCTTGTCTTCGGCTAATAGTAGGTGCCCCGTTTGTGCCTCTGCCGACCTCTTCGGGGATATGGGCGTGAAGATACTTTTTTTAACTTTTACTCAATCGACACGGCCATATTCTAAAGATCAGGAAAGCTTTTCAATCGAGAGTACCGGCTTCCGTGTCCTTATTTGCGAAAACGTCAAATATTCAATCTGTTTTAGAGTTCCGCAGAGATTTTATTTTTTCGTCACGAGATATTTAAATCTAATTTTGTTTATAGTTTTACAGTGATTATATTAGTTCTTATTGACTTACGGCCAATATTAATGATCACTCCTAATCCAAAATTTTATGTTATCGCTTGTCAATAACATCTTCTGTCTGTGGACAGGATAAATATGGCAATTAGGTATAGGATAGGCCGGCGGTTACGCAGCTATCTAGATTGCTTGAAATCCATTTTTAGAAATACATTATTAACATTGGCCGTTAGACTTCAAAAAAGAAAGAGGTTATAATAATAATAATATCTTCGATTCTGATACATTTTTATGTGTTACTTTTTTTTGTTAATCAATGTCTCCGTCATTTCTGAACCGATTTTATTTGAACGAGCATTCCTAGTTGACCTCATTGTCACCAAATCTGGATCTGGTGGTAGAATCCCATGGAAAACAAGGAAATACTTAATTTTTGTGTTTTTTTACTTAAGTATATGATTTTCTTACTGAAATCGACGTTGCTTACTTGCAGTTTTACTCTTAAATTAAAGGCTTACCGCGGCTTTTCCAACTAGCTTACAAGAGGTGAACTGTGCTCTTGCCACTAGCACCTTGATCCCTGATCATGACCACCACGTTAGCTATTTTTTTTAGTCAAAAAGCTATACTCGCTTTGCATAATTCTGTGTTTATCTCAACGTTATTGTATGGAAGCGAAAGTTGGATATGTCAGAAAAAGGATAAAAGAGGTGTAACGCAAAAAGTGTAACGCTTGCTGACCACATTAGTCACAGTGAGATCCGAGAAAGAGTGGGATTGAAAGAAAGTGTTGGTGTTAAAATGCAAAAGGGCATGCTCCGCTGGTTCGGTCATGTGGAAAGAATGACAAAGCAGATATACAAAGCGAATGTGGATAGATATAGGTACCCGGGGAGATCAAGGTTGACATTCCACGATCAGATCGTTTGGATATTATTCGAGGGTGGTGTCAAAAATCTCCGGAACCGCCGTGTTTTGCATGATAAGGGTAATGAGTGTGAAGGAAGTCAGACAGGTTTGTCAAGATCGTGAGGTTTGGCACTCGATACTCTCTGCCTACCCCGCAACGGAATTGGCGTCAAATATGTGTGTATGTATCTCTTTCTAAGCCGCAGTACTCTACCAACAGTGATATTTTTGATAATGACCAATGCTCGCCTCTTACGAGCTGCCTGGCAGAGTGGCTGATGGTCTATTTTTCTTTCGAGGATCCGGAGCGGCACTGGGTAAAATCCTATAAAATTTAAAAGTTTGTGATTAGATACACCTATTGTAAAATTATTCCAATTTTAATCAGAACCTCACGCGATTTTCAATTCGGTCGTGTATATTTTTAACCGGTTAACAGTAAAAACCTTTTTTTTAAAAAACAAGATATTATTAAACAAAAATTAGTTATCATTTGTTCCATAAGCCGCGACGCTAAGAGGTCGCTACGAAAAAAATAATGTTATGGGGTCTTGAATATATTAGGTAGTGTTATTTCAACATTTATAGTATTTTTATCGCCGTGATTAATGCCTCGTGTAGTAAGTAGGAAGTAGTTAATGGACCATGCGGCACCTTGAAAAGTAAGTACCTATAGCATTTTTCAAACAGGAACTTAGATTACAGTTTCTACCTAGGTGCAAACGAAAACATCCAAGATTTCCTTTACTTATGCATTTTTTTTCCATTAGTTTTTGACATTGCCGCTAACATTTGCCTTTGAAGCTGAATTTGTACAAAACTCCACTAAATTTAACTAATTTCACTGTCTTTACCCAATATTAATTCCACCACGACCACGAATCAACGTAATGCACTAGTTACGAAAACAACTGAGACGGTCATCTTCAAAGAGTATATAAATACTACGTAATAAGAGGCGGGACTTCCATAGATACATAGCAAACCCGAATTTTGTGTGAAGTTTTCTTGAAAATGTACAACCCATATAATTTGAAAGTAAGTCTAAAGGCATTCAGATATAAGGCAACAACAAGTGTTATATGATTTTATAAAACGAATTGAAAATATATAACAAGGAAAAGATTTATTATTACGGAAGACGTGGCTGAAGGACTCAGATTCTTTGCCTTTTCTCGACTGGGATAAAATTAAACAACAATAACAATCAAATAAAAAGAGTTTTGGCGCCATTGAGAGAAAAGATGACCAATTTATAAAAAACATAGCAAACTTATTTTTTTCATTTTTTTATATGTAAGTTGCGCCAAACTGGTCATCTTTTCTCTCAATGGCGCCAAAACTCTTTTTATTTGATTGTTATTGTTGTTTAATTTTATCCCAGTCGAAAAAAGGCAAAGGATCTGAGTCCTACAGTCACATCTTCCGTAATAATAAATCTTTTCCTTGTTATATATTTTCAATTCGTTTTATAAAATATCATTTATCAACGTCATTAGTCGTAATAGAATGTCTTGTCAGGGTCTTGAGTAAAGCAGTGGCTTCGTTACTCAAGCTCATTGAATGAGATTTGGCGGTACAAGGAAATACACGATACACTAATTTCTTCATAATTATTTCGCTTGTGCACTTTAGTTTAACAAAATTAAACTAATTCCCACCTAAATTAACTAATTACTAAACCAAAATTACTAATAATTTACACCAAATTCAATAATCACGAAAAAAATTCGACCATCTTCATTCACGATGGCGCCAAAACTCCTCTTTTTATTTGAATTTTCAACACCAAATTATCTACATTCCTAATTCGAATTTTGAAAGTTTCTAATTTCGAATAGTTCAAATTATGCTATTTCTATGAATGCCTATCATATTTAGGTATCATTCGGCAACGTGTAGTTCTCTTACTAGTCTGTGCATTCAGCAAAGAATGCTTAATACAGCTTAATGTATTACAATGCAAATAGTTTTGCGTGCATTTTGTAGTGAACAACGAACCAAAGAGTTAAAGTAACTGTGTAAAATGTAATTTAAATCCGGCCAAGAATTTAGCACAAAGGATATTGAAAGCTCAGGTCCTTGCTGGATAGAGGAAGAGGTGTACCAAATGATGGACTAAAAATGGCATTCCAATTATCCGTAAACCGAAGCCGGTTAGAGATATATGATTGGCATTGCATTAAAATATTTGGTAACCAAACAAACTACTGTTGCTGCCTGAATCTGCAAAATGAACTATTCACAGAAAGGAAATCGTCACATAGAGTTCAATATCGCTATATTATGTTGGATTGGAGATTCTAAATATGTATCAGTTTCTAATACGTTATTCCATAACATTTTGTATGTGTCGGAGTCTTTCCCAGTAAAACAATCTTACAAACCTCTAAACTTTTAATTTTGCTCTACCCTTATTTTAACGAGTGGAAATCCCCATGGATACCCACCATTTTCGGGGGAAGTGGCGGGCAATGTCCGACTAAGACCACACGATGTCCTCACGGCACCCCTTTGCCAGGTACCGGGGCTGTGGGGACGCTTTCGCATACATCTACTGCCCCGGCAGAGCTGGATCTCTCGATCTCCTTTTATGAAACCCCACTCTACAGGGGGCTGCAGATCGTGTAAAGCGATGCACGAGACACGGCGCGCATCACTTCGAGGTCCCAGTGGCGACTGGCACCCCTGTACCTGCTGTAACCCCATCATGACCGGACGGGTGAACATGACACGAAATGCACATCCCTCGCCTCTGCAGGCCTAACGCCGCCACCTCACGAAGGCCAAGTGGCCCACCACCCTGTGTCTCGTTTCCCATCTTGCGCAGAGAGGGGTACTGAGGAGCAGCCTCCCTGGTCTAATATGGTTCGATTACGTCGGGCAATGAAAATATTGGAAATTCCATATTTTCAAATTTCTAATAAAAACAACTCTGCCCGGAATTGGATTTGTGCCCTGTTGGCGATAGGCTTGCCACCTATCACATTGTAGATTTAGTGTTTTCGGCTAGTCGTGGGTGCCCTGATTGTGCCTCTGCCCAGCACTTCGGGGATAAGGGCGTGAAGATACTTTTATTTAGTATAGCTTTTTATTAGTTGAGTATTGAAAGTTTGTTGCCACCAAAACATTATTTACCTAAAACGAGAGACCCAACACCGAATAGGCAGCCGATGTCACCTACATACTCGTTCACCCTGTGCCTAAGCCGCGGTATTAAATTACCGAAGTACCTAGCCTCGTTAGACGGTACACTCGCTCGCAAATGGGCTGAAACGACCCACTTAATAAATAATGAAACGTTATTGAAATCTGTATCCTATAATATCAATATATCCTACTAATGTTATAAATGCGAACGTATGTATGTTTGTTTATTACTCCTTCACGCAAAAACTGCTTAACCGAAATTCATGAAATTTGGCTCACATATAAAGGGTAACTTGGATTAACATATAGGATAGTTTTTATTCAGAAAAATATTTAAGTAGGACCATTAACTGCCAGGGCAACAGCGAATATTCTATATATTTAAAAATGAATTCCCATTTCGGGTAGTCTTCGCATAATTAATAACAGTCTGTCTGGCTTATAGCATTGTTTTTCCTAATATCCCTGCAACTTTCCCGTTTTTTATTTTAATTGTAAACTTCTACTGACAATAACAATTACCAATTAAAAAGTATTAGCAATCGGTCCATCTGTACACACGCGATGACATGACTAAGAAAAATATGGACTTACTAGCTGCTACCTGCAGCTTCGCACGCGTTTTCACAGAAACCCGGTGTGCGATCGGGATTAAAAATAGCCTATATGTTAATCCAGGTCACAATCTATCTGTCTTCCAAATTTCAGACAAATCCGTTCAGCCATTCGAGCGTGAAAGAGTAACAAACATCCATACATCCATACTTACAAACTTTCGCATTTATAATATTAATAGAATTTTTATGTACAGGGTTACATCTAAAGCATCAGCAAAATTTTGAGACTTAATAACTGACAAGACTTTCTTGGGTACGGTACGGTAGGTACTCAAAGATAACCAAAATTGCATTGACCAGCTTTGACAATAAAATTGACATGATTGACACTCTTGACAATTCACTAAACGTTTTTTTTTTACTTTTTTTTTAAGTTCATTTGTCCCTTTCTGGGACCCGCTAACATCTTTAGGCCATGCTGCTACTCCTTTTGTATTAATAAATTCTTTTTTTGGTCATTTATTATCAATTCATTTGTTGCAGTCATAAGTCGTTATATAATTTCATAGCGGTGATCTCCTTACTAAAGCTCATTTTATAAGATTTGGCGGCAACGATGAATCACACGATATACTAATTTCTTCATATTTTAGTTCTGCGCTTTTCTGAACAAAATTAAACTAATTGCCACCAAAATCACCTAATTTTACTCATTTTTTTATGATATTGGAAGGCAAACAAGCAGACGGATTTTCTGATGGTAGAAAATTCACGCCGCCTAGAGACACCAAAGGTGGTAATGGTGCGTTGCCAACCTGAGGCCGCGATGTTACTTACTTTTGCCTCGAGCAAAAGTAAGTAATTTACACGAAGTTCAATAATTATGAAAAAACTACAACCACCTACTTTCATGATAGCGCTAAAACTCTACGGTTTTTTTACATTAACCTCGTTTAAATTTGACGGTGAAATCTAGATTTTTCAACAGCAAATTTCCTTCATTCAATATTAATCATAATATACCTAACTAGCAAAGTTTTTAGAATTACGTTCTCATGAAAAGTTCACTAGTCGTTCTCACATTAAGCACCAAGAATCCAGTTTAGGACAATTTATTTAAATTAGAATTATATTACTTTGAATACCAGTTCGTCAGTATGTTGTCTCCGACTGTCCCTACGTAGCTGGCCACTGCTCTCAATAAGGTCTAATTCTTTTGATCGCAGCGACGACTACACGTAACAGAAATGTAGCTGTATTTTGTGTAAAAAGATTTGTTTTCTAAAGTTTTTTGTGAATATGTGAAACGTTTATTGAATGTAAGTATTTTTTTTAATATATTTATTACTTATAGTGCGAGATCCGATGATTTTTAAAGCCAGACCTAAAGATTTTTGTTTCACTAGATGTGTACGCGTCTTAGCTTTGGAACTGAGCAGCGATTTTTTTAAATCCCAATTGAAGATAAATTCTGAAATAAAATGTTTCCTGTAACATCCTCAATCGGCACATGAAACTAAAATCAAATCAAATTTTATTCGACGTACCTACATGCTCTTGTTAGCGTTACATTAAAAAGAAAATAAAAACAATGACAATGTATTACTTACTTAATTACTTAATATAACAGAAACATTTGAATAGTCAATAAATAATTGTATATTTTAAATAATTACCTACTACAAAACTTTCAAATGTTGATAACATTGCAATTCAATAAAACAAAATCACAATTTTGAATTAAATATAAAAAACTCGTATTCGAAATCGATTCAGCAGTACATATAACCTAGTAGACATAAAATACCTATAAATTTTTTCAATTTGTATTTTACTTTCATGTAAGTAATAATGAAATATTAAATAAATGTATAAAGAAATGTATAAAATACTTCAAAATTACAAAAATAACGTGAACTAGATTTACATCTATTCCTGCCGTCACAACGTCCGTGCTTGCTGTTGACTTGTTCCAGTTCAAAGGATGAGGTAGCCGATAAACTTACTTTCATTCGAGGTCTTACATCACAGCCTCGTGTTGGCAACACACCATTACCACCTTTGGTGTCTCTAGGCGACGTGAGTTTCTTACTACCAGGAAATACGCCTGCTTGTTTGCATCCCACTATCATAAGAAAATATGCATGTATGTATGTAGATAATTAGAAGTAGTTTGCTGTTCATTATTAATTACATGGAGCAAAAAAGTATCATTAAAATTGTTCAAGCCGTTTCAGAGTTCTAACTAGACTAATTGTACTTGTTTTTTTTTATTTTTTATTATGTAAGATTTGATTTTAGGACAGTAGAGGACGTGCCTTAATTTTTTGTTCCAACTCGGCTTTTTAACTAATATGATTTGAACACTACGGCTTAGGTCTGGCTGGTCATCAATCACGGGCTACATTTAGTTAACAAAGAATTAAGTTACAATGGTCGTAATTTTATTGCGCACTAATTTTAAGATATCGCTATCTTCTTTCAACGAAAATAATAGAAAGGGCCAAAACACTTGTAGTGTTAAGTTAGGTTAGTCTACACACGACATTTCTACAGACGTTTAATCTATCACTTTGATCGAAAACATTACAATTTGGCATGTCCAAAATGTTCTATCTCTTTTGATTTTGTTTCATTTGAAAAAGATAGCATGCATCAGTAAGTTTGGTTTTGTGAACAGCACAATCACCACCATTATCCTGTGATGACTTTTTGACATCATCTCGTGATGATCACAATTTTATTTCATTTTGTATCGGCTCTGTCATTCCATATTCGTATTTGATCAAGGTATTAAACTGAATATTGATGACTCATTTAGCGAGTCTACTTCGCAAGAAAAAATAGATCTGTTACTAGACAGAGAGCTGCAACCATTTGACTAACCCGTTTCCCACAAAGTTAAGATTTTAAAATTTTTTTTAATACTAGCGGTTGCCTGCGGCTTCGCCCGCGTTTCCATGGTCCAGGTCACAATCTATCCATGTACCAAATTTCAGACAAATCCATTCAGCTACTCGAGCGTGAAAGGGTAACAAACATCCATACATACTTACAAACTTTCGCATTTATGATATGAATAGGACTAATATTAATTTACTAGTTAGTGGACAGTGGTCAATAATGCAATTACCGATTTCGCAGATATCATGTTTTTCGAAATTTGAAATTTTGAAAAATATCGTGCTTCGACAAGAACTTTAATTTACTTCGAAATACGGAGAACTCCTACCTTCCTACCTTTTTTAACACCTGACGTATACATAACTGTGCATACGTAACTCTGTATGTGCGTGCGCGTGTGTGTATGCGTATGCATGTGCATCTGTATGTGTTTCTGTCTATGTGTTTGTGTCGTAGCTCTTCAGCGGACGGAGACGGACGGATTTTGATACGGGTTATTTGACGTGATAGAGATGGTTCAACGCTATATTTTATGAAGATCAATCCAAAGTTCAAGGTCATCAGCTCATTTGCAGCTCATTCGTAAGCATCAAAGTGGATATTAAACGCACTATGGGTATTTATTTCACTTTTGAACATAATATGTGAGGCCTGACAGTTAAAACACTAACTAATGCTGGTACAACTCAACTGTAGGTCTACTCTTGAATCTCGATTTCAAGCAGATTAGAAATTGGAATTGGATATGTCATTTACTATACACTTGATCACAATGCAGCTAGCGGTCTCCACTAACGGCCAAAGTTAATAGTGTATCTCAATCTAATGGATTTCAAGGTTATGATATTTGCGTATCCAGCGGCCTATCCCATACCTGATTGCCATATTTATCCTGTCCACAGATATATTATTGGCAAGCGATAACATAAAAATGGATCAAAATATCAATCTTGGACAGCAAGTTTTAGATTAAGATTGATTATTAATATTGGCCGTAAATCATGAACTTTATATCCAAAACCATCAAATTCATTCATTGTATAATTTACTCATAATATTGTACCCTAGCAGACCGACCCGGCTTCGCAGGGGTGACCAAATTTCTAGATATCTACCGTTAAATAAGTTTAAAAATGTGTAAAAGCAAAAATATGTAAGAAAGGTAGGTCTCAGAGTATTTGGAAAATGAACCTTCTTGGGGACAAAAGTTTCAATCTCCCACTGCAATTTGTAATGTGATTTATTGTACCTACTTTGTTACCTTTTATGTAAGTTAAAATTAAATTGTAATGTGTGTTTTTATCTAGTTTATAATGTAACTATTACTACCTATTGAAAAACGACAATCCCGCTGATTTACTTTCGCCGGATTTTCTTTGTAAGGTTTTCTTAGTATTCCGACCCGGTGGTAGTAGGTATATAAAATGTCGACGCGCATAAGTACCACTTGTATGGTTCACGTGAATAAAGTTTTTTTTTTTTTTATTCTGATTCAAATTTCTCAAAGAAATAACGTAGCCTATGTTCATCAGCGATAATGTTTGCTTCTAATGCTAAATTTTTTTTCAAATCTGTCAAGTAGTTTCTGAGTCTATTAAATACAAACAAACACACAATCAAAATTTCCTCTTTATTATTAGTACAATTACCTGTACTATTATCCATGAGCAAAATCCATTTCTTTTATTTTAAATTGGCCGAGTTATCGCGTAACTAACATAGAAAATAAAAACAAAAACATACCAACAAATTTATACTCAAGGAGGTTATCAATTTGTTGGTATGTTTTTGTCAGAGTCGGTTTATTAGGCGGACAGAATTTATCTTGTTTTTAAATTTTATCCGACTTTGGAAAAGGAAGAGGTTATACAATCGACTGCGTATTTTTTATATATGTTAATCTATTTATTCAAAGAGCATTCATCTTAGGTGGTCTTATTACTACCACATCTAGATTTGACTTTATAATCAGGTTAGTATAAGAGCAAGTTACATAACTAAAAGTGTTTGAAAAACTGATTTAAAGTTTTTATTTAAGAATTGTATGGAAGAGCCTAGCTGCCTGGCACAGACATGTATTGCCTAAAAGGATGCTGCAGTAACCTAATTGCACCATGTTTTCACAGTCACAGTAAATAAACTATTTTTGACTTTTTTTATCTTTGATAATGTCGTTTTATAAGGTTTTTTTATAATATGTTGCGACTTATTCGACACCGTCAATAAAACACAATTGAGTTTCTCTGTAAAAAAAAGATTTATTACAGTTATTTTACTGAAACAACAGAATTTACAATTTCATATGAAATATTTTTTTTATCAAGAAATCTTTACATACCTGTAAAAAAAAAGAAACGAAATTTAATGTTATTAGCTACGGTGTCTGTTTCTTTATTAATAATCCTTTTAAATAATTTTTACAAGTTTTACTTTAAGTTTTCTTTTATGACACGAAACGCCATGTTTTTTGACAGACCATAATTTATTCTTTTTCTCAATTTGAATGATGAGAATTCGAAAGAGAATTATAATTTTCTTTACATATATATGATTTGAATCAAGGAAATTACCTAACTTTTGTATAACTAGATGACTTATTGAATTTTACATGTACCTATGTATACCTACTCGCTGTTCCGGCAAACTTCATGCCTCCCGCCCCGTGCTATTTGCATTATTAACTGACTTTGAAAAAGGAGGAGGTTTGCAATTAGAGGATCCAATCCCGGGCATATTCGTACTTTAGTTCCGAAATTTTCGGGATTAAGTTTCATAAATCCCGGGATTTTCGGGATTTATAGTTTTTTAAAAAATGTGAATAAAAATGTACCTGAAATGAAACGTCCTTACTTTCATTTGACGTTTTGACGGGCATCTAGTATACGCTGATGATTTTATTTGTAATTGCTAACCGGCCGGTACCTCAGTATTACATGTAAAAACCGCTTTACGTCGTGTAAGTATTAATACTTTTTATTAATTGGTGATAATTCTTAATTTTTTTAAATAACAATCAATAACGTGTCTAAGTGAAAATAGATGACAAATAACGAAAGTTGTTTTCTGTAGCTTTAAGAGGTTATGTATATATCAAGGAATATAAATACTCTTTAGCAAGATACTTAAGTGTGTTTATACCAAAATGCTCTTTTCATTTCAGTTAAATATTAAGAAGAAAACAATGCCATTATTTAATGAAAGTTTTTGTTTCAAACATAAAAAAGATTAAGATGTGTCGTCGATGTGGTCTATTTAATTTAAAGTATGAGTACCTATAGATATTGATCTCTTTTGCACATAGTATGTCTATCTCTTTTTTATAGTATTTCTGAACATGTATAATAAAATAAAATAGGCAATCAGGAAACTAGGCAATTATTTAGTACGTGTCAGTCCAGTCAGTTTATCAGAATAAGTATAATTTTGTTTTGTTTTCTTAGGATTTAGCTAAAGATTTTAAAAAAGTTGATTTTAATACTTTGTAGATAATCCCGAAATCCCGGGATTAGAAAAATCGACCGGGATCGAATCCTCTATTTGCAATGTAATTTTATGTCTGTAGGTTTGCAATATTTTTTAATATTTTTTGCATGTTTATTACGCGATTGCTTGGCCAATAGCCAATCGATTTCGATGGCATTTTTTAGAAATATAGGTCATCACTCATAATAATTAAGAGGTGGTACCACATTTATTTCATCGTGATCTGATTATTGGTTTTTGAATTACACCAGGTTATACTTAGTAATGTATATTTTTTTGTTTATATACAATTACCAAATAGTAGGACCAGACCCGCCGCAAGCGGACGTGCAAGGCGTGCACAGCACGCAGGCGCCATGTCCAAGGGGGCGGCAAATCGAGCGACTCGTCAAATAATATTCAAAGTCATTGTCATTTTATAAAAATACGATACGTGTGCCTACCCATAATTATGTACTTTAGGAAATGTAAGACTGGCGAAGTTAAAGAAAATTCCTAAGTTACCGAATTAAAATTAATGTTTTCTCTAGTTTTTTCTCTTTTCAACATTGCATTTTCAAAAAAAACCTTAAAATAGCCTTTTTCTTAACAAAATTCACTGTGACGTTTAGTTGGGGGCGGCATAACGCTATTGTTCGTGAGCGCTAAAACAGCTAGCGGCGCGCTTAAGTAGGACAAAACTTTAACACGGGTAGTATAAACTTCTAGTAGGATGTTCATAAAATGTATGTGGGACCATTTCGGAACCATTTGCTATTTTTTGAAATAAGAATGATCGAATCGCGACGTGCCACCCAATGAAATATTTGGAGTCGGTGTTTACAGTTTTACTGAGCTTAATTATTTTATCTTCATTATTAAAATGTTTTATTGATTGCTCTTAAAGGTCAAGACAAATGTAAATCATAAAAATCGATTTTGTAGTTCTCGAATATTTATTCAAGTTTGATAATATTTTTGTTTATTTTATTAAATCAAGAGTCGCTTTGCGGAAATCCTTTGTAACAGATTTAGAACACGAGTATGTCTTTATTTTGCTAAATTACGCGGGTTCTGTTTGATACTAATTTCTTACGTCCTGTATAGATATTTTTTTATGATATAGGAAGGCAAACAAGCAGACATATTTCCTGATGGTAAGAAATTCACGCCGCCTAGAGACACCAAAGGCAATGGTGCGTTGCCAACCTGAAGTCAGGATGTTAGGCCTCGAGCAAAAGTAAGTTTACCGGCTACCTTACCCTCCGAACCGGAAGTCGGAACACGTCATGACGTTATGGTGGCAGGAATAGTTAAGGCGGTGGTACCAATCCGGGCGAGTTGTTGCGAAACTCTACCACCTAGTCAGATGTCACGGTGTTAGTGACGGTAAGCCTATGCTCGCCTTTTACGAGCTGCCTGGCAAGGAAGGGAGATGGTCTGTTCTGTAAAGGGGCCCGCACCAACACGGGAAATTATTATACTTACTCTTATATCTATTATACTCTTCGATTTCCACTTTTTAGTTTTAAATCTCAGAGACGAGAGTTTTGGCGCCATCGAGAGAAATTTTTTTTTCAGTTTTTTTCAATTTTGTTCAGTGAAAGTGCTCAAATGAAATTATCTTGAAATTATCGTATCGTGTATTTGTGTATTTCCTCGTTGCCGCCAAATCTCATTACATGAGCTTGAGTGATGAGGCCACCGCTTTACTCAAGA
>NJDC01005074.1:20155-36904 GCA_002245475.1 Calephelis virginiensis
TTGCCACAACGGTTACACTGCTTACGCGGAATTAGCAAAATAAAGGCTTATTTTACATCAATTATAATTGATTAAAATTGATATAAATTTTAATGCAAATTTTTACTTGGCTAATGGCAAAATACAAACGTGAAGGCCAAAACCTAAAGAAAGAATCTCAGAGACTAAATTGACATTAGCAATTTTGTCACTATTTTGCGATTCATAATTAGTGACGTGCCATTATCGGAAAATGTTAATTAAATCTATTACCGTTTTTATGCTGAAAACTGTGAACATGTGTATTTTAAACGAATTAATAAAAAGTTAATACATTATACCTACTCGTAGGTTAATAAATGTCATTTATATTTTAACAAAATTATATAAAAAAAGATACGTGTATTTTTAAATACATATTTATTTTATTTATTTGGTAGCAAGATAATGACTTAAAAACTCAAAATTAAAAAATCATCGAAACTAAATATTGGTAAAAACCTACTTAAATAACATCTCGTCTAATTACAACAAAAAAATAAGTATTTTTCTCGACTTTCATGGTATTCTATCATAAGATCCAGATTTGATGACAAATTTCTATAGTGGCAGTGCTTGCAGCTTCCTTAGAGTCCTCTATTCTAAATAAAAAAAGATTCTTTGAAATTAGTTTTGAAATGTCGAAAAAATTACTAACTTACACAAAAAATGTATAGGAGCAAACAACGAACATATTATCACTTCCTCCTTTTTTCGATGTCAGTTAGAAATGGTATCCAGTGGCATTCCTGACAAATTTAGGGTTCCAGTATCAATTCGATGTTATAGGTCAGCACTACAAATAAATCATTTGTCATTATTTGTAAACTTGACATATACATCTGTCAATTCAGTCTCTGAGATTAAAAACCAGATTTTCGATGACCCGACAAATGTACTTTTTTAAAATATTAGGTATATTTTAAATTTTCTAATCTTTTACTCAACTCCCGTTTTTATATGTAACCTTTTCCTTACAATACTTAACGAGCCAAAAAAGAATCCATTCGTTCACGCGGATACGATGTTCAAGCGAAAAATTGGTTCATGTTTAGCCGACTTCAGGAAAACGGTGGAGGCTATCTCCTCTTATATGTACATATAATCAATTTCTCCGTCATTTAGGGATCGATTTAAAAAAAAAAAACTATTTTATTTGAAATATCGTACTTCCGACATAGTCCCATTGCCACCAAGTACTGATCTGATGATGAAATCCTATTGAAATAGAGGAAAATACTTAATTTGGCAGTTTTATTTTGAAATTGGAAGGCAAAATAGCAGACGGATTTCCTGGTGGGAGAAATTCACGCCGCTTAGAGATACCAAAGGAGGTAACACATAGTGAATTTCCAACCTGAGGCCGGGATGTTAGGCCTCGAGCAAAAGTAAGTACCTACCTTATCCTCCCAACCGAAACACGTCAAGGGCAAGCGCTGACGTTATGGCGGCAAAAATAGGTAAGGCGGTGATACCATTCCGGACGAGTCGCTGCGAAACTCAACCGCCTAGTCAGATGTTATGGTCTTAGTGACGACAAGCCTGTGCTTCTCTTCTACGAGCTGCCTGGCAAGAAGGCAGATGGTCTATTCTACATAGGAGCCCGGACAAACACGACAGACATACTACTTATTGAAAACGAAGTCGGATTTTTGCACTTTTAGTGCTCTCAAATTATTACATCTTAATATATATATATTGTATATATTTCTTGTGCTTGTGTGTTTGTCACTGAACTTCTTCTAGATGACTGGATTTTGATGAGTTTTTTTATGTGTGTTCAAGAGAATTCGACAATTGTTTAGATTCACAATTTAGTCTCCTGGAAAAAGTTTTTCTAATTATTTATTTAATAATAAGTAGTTGTTGATTGGTCAACTAGTATTAATATATATACAGGACAAACGTTATCCCATTAATATTTACAAATTATTTCATCCAGTCAGGCATGATTTTGAGGTGTAGAGATCCGACATCCCATCACCCGCTGCATGATGGAAGAACAACATAAAGGATAATGCACACTTGAACGGGACGCATCGTATTTTTTTTCTGTGATAAGACAGCAAATAAGTAAACATTGCAAATTACTGATTTTGGAATGTTTCACATTTGATCCGACATACTGCGCTACAATCGAAGCATTAATGTCAAGCGATACGAGGTTTGCTGGGTCAACTAGTATTAATATATATACAGGACAACGTTATCCTATCCCATTAATATTTACAAATTATTTCATCCAGCCAGGCGTGATTTTGAGGTGTAAAGATCCGACATCCCATCACCCGCTGCATGATGGAATAACAACATAAAGGATAATGCACACTTGAACGGGGCGTAAATGTTATAACGTCACCAATTCATCATTCATCTCAATGGAAATTGAGATGAATGATGAATTGGTGACGGTTAATTTTTAACGTATTTTTATTTTAGCACTTGACCTGTGCTTAGGATAAATTTTCTATAAATTAATTAATTATAATTATATTATTAATTAATTAATATAATTTTTAACTGACTCTAAAAAAGAGGATTCAATGTTTTTTGAAGTGAAAACTTCTTTAGCGGCGTTGCGCACTTATTTTGGAACGGGTAAAAACTTTTAAACTCGCGGCAGGATACGTGACCTGAAATTTCATATGATGGCGCAGGGCGCTTGCTCGAATAAGACGACGCAGGGCGCTTGCGCGAATGTTCGTGTTGTCATGTTTGTGTACGATAGCGCAGTAAATGAATATTATATTCTACCACAGCTTAAATGATGATACTAATAATTAAAGCAATTCGTGCAAAATTATTCCCTAACCATTCCAAAATATCAAAAATGCACAACGTTGACGTTCAAGGTTTCACTTCTGCCGACACTTCCGAAGTGAAACCTGTTTTTTTATTCTTTTTTTTACGTTTGTTACGCGATTACTCAGCAAATAACAAACCGATTTTGATAGACCTTTTTAGAAAGGCAGGTCATGATTTCGAGGTTTTTCCATATTTATTATATTATGATCTGACATTTTGAATTGTACTTAATAGTACATAGGTACATTTTTTAACACATTTTTTTCGGACCATCTCGGAATCACTGGCCTTCTACGAGAAAAGAATTATCAAAATGCGACGTACCTAATAGTGCATTAATTGGACAAGTTTTTCTTTGTTGCAGTTTCACTGCGCTTTGTGTATCGCTTAGTTTTTAAGTTTCTAGGGTCACTTGCACTTTCATGGGTTAAGTATTTAACTCTGAGTTAGCTTCTAACTTGGGCTAAATCGCTGCATATTTGACAGTTTAACTCAATATTAAAGTTAACCCAGTTAATGGCCCTAAGTGTATTTATTTTATGTATTTTAGTGCACAATAAAGAGTTATTTTTTATTTTTTTATCAACTCTTTTAAACCAAATTACATTTCAATAATGAAATTGTCTGGAAACTTTAAAGTTAGTCTTGACAACTTTGTTCTCGCACGACAATGAACCCTTAACACTAAGGACCACTTGCACGTTCCTGGGTTAAGTTTAATAACAGGTTAAACTGTCAAATATATATTGAATTATTCCTATGTTAGAAGCTAACTTGGAGTTAAATATATAACCCAAGAACGTACAAGTGGGCCTAACTGATTTTGAATACTATAATATTACAAAAATATGCATTCAAATATAGCATACCTCATTACTAGTAAGTAGGCCATCATGGGTATACATGATAGCCTTTTAGCTATTGTATGATAGCCTAGTCTTTTATTGTATACATACATACATATCTTCACGCCAAGTCCCTTACGGGGTAGGCAGAGAGTATCGAGTGCCAGACCCCACGATCCTGACAAACCTGTCTTGCTTCCTTCACAATCATAACCCTTTTCATACAAACACGCCGGTTTCGGAGACTCTTGACACCACCCTCGGATAATATCCGATTGATCTGATCGTGAAATGTCAGCCTTGGTCTCCCCGGGTACCTACGTCCATCCACATTCGCATTGTATATCTGCTTTGTCAATCTTTCATCTGTCATTCTTTCCACATGACCGAACCAGCGGAGCATGTCCTTTCGCATTTTAACACCAACACTTTCTTTCAATCCCACTCTTTCTCGGATCTCACTGTTACGAATGCTGTTGTCAGCGAACGTTACACCACAGATTTTCCGTAGTGCTCTCATTTCGACCGCATTTATCCTACTTTCATGCTCTTTCTGACATACCCAACTCTCACTCTCCTCTCTACATCGGCGGTGTACCTTCCAACCCTGCTAAAAGCACAACCAAGATATACAATTTCATTCACTTGTTCCAGCACTACATCATCAACCAAAACTCTTACATCCGTTCTGGCTACGTCTCTTTCAAACACCATTATTTTGGTTTTCATCGCATTCAAATGTAAGCCCCTTTCTTTACAATCTCCTTCCATAACTGTGACCAGTGTTTGCAGCTCAGATGGTGTAACTAATAAATTAACAACACCTAATTATCTACTAAGACTATAATAGTTTGATATATTTGTGTGTGTCTGTCTGTCTGTAGCATAATAACTTTTAAGCGGATGAATCGATTTCGATGCGAATTTTTTTGTTTTAAAGCTGGCGTGATCGAGCTATGTTACATCTAGTTTTTGTCGGGGTTTATTGAAAATGTTTAATACTAATGTTATTTTTAAATGTTATCTAAAATGTTCAGAATTCATTATTTTATCGTCTTATCAATGACATAGACTAAAGTATTCCAAGATCAACTCTGGTATTATAGTCTTTATTACAATGCATTTAAGACTACAATACAATATCAATTTCGCTATACTCCTTCATAGTTTCAATATAAGGTAGATACAGATTAAGCATTAGTTTAAGAAAAGAGCAAATACCTAGGTGTTACAATACTTAATCTTCCTTCCAAAGACTTCTTTGTAGTAGCAACTTTAAGAATATTTCAAAAGCATTTAGTTGGGTGAACGTCATTCAAAATGATTACCGGTTTACGAGCTGGCTCCACGACATTTTGGAATTTAATGAAGTAGTTTCTAGATAAAAATGCTTACGACGCAGTTAGTTTCTATTTTAAAACTACTAAAAACAAAGTTTTTTAATAATTGTCCAATATAAGATGAAAGGGATAGTGAGGTGTAGAGATCCGGCATCCCATCACCCGCTGCATGATGGAAGAACAACATAAAGGATAATGCACACTTAAACGGGATGCATCGTATTTTTTTCTGTGATAAAGCAGCAAACAAGTAAACATTGCACTTGATGAGGGGGCAGCCATAGCTATAGAATGAAGTGTCACGAATTCATCATTAATCTCAATTTCCGTTGATCTTCGCATCACGCCTGACCGGATGAAATAATTTTTGTTTCAGGAGGTTTATGTGAAAAAAAAATATAAATATTCATGGGATATGATAACATTTGTCCTGTATATATAATAATAGGTAGGTATGTAATAATTTGAGGGCAGTAAAAGTGCAGTATAAATCCGACTTGGATTTCAATAAGTCGTAGGTATGCCTGTCGTGTTTTTCCGGGCTCCTTTGCAGGCATATTGCCAGGCATCTCGTAAAATTCGAGCATAGGCTAACAGTCACTAGCACCGTGACATCTGACTAGATGGTAGAATTTAGCAGCGAATCGCCCGGATCGGTTCCACCGCCTTACCTATTCCTGCTGCCATAACGTCAGCGCTTGCCGTTGACGTATTCCGCTTCGGAAGATGAGCTTAACCTAACCTAACATCCCGGCCTCAGGCTGGCAACGCACTATTACCACCTTTGGTGTCTCTGGGCGTGTCTCTTTTCACTATAAGGAAATCCGTCTGCTTGTTTGCCTACCAATATCATAAAGATAAAAAAAAATTGTAGCGCTGACCTATAACACCGATTTTGTAGATTTTTTCAAAAAAGAAAAACCAAAGTTTTTTCGATACTGGAATCCTAATTTATCAAGAATGGCACTGGATACTATTTTGAACCGACATACATCGAAAAAAAAGGAGGAAGTGATACTAAGTTCGATGTTCGACTCCTATATCTTTTTTGTGTAAGTTATTGTATGTTAATAAATTTTTTCGACATTTCAGAACCAATTACAAAGATTCTTTTTTTATTTAGAATAGTGCACTCTCAAGGTAGTAATATTGCCACCAAATCTGGATCTGATGATAGAATACCTTGAAAGTCAACTAAAATTCTTAATTTTTGCTGTAATTAGACGAGATGTAAATTGAAGTAGTTTTAAGTAATTTTCAATTTCGATTAATTTTTTATTTTGATTTTTTACCTATTTATCGCCCCTGTGGTCTAACGGTTCAGTTGTCGGACTTGACTGCATAAGGTCCCGAGTTTCGGGACCTTATGCAGTCAAGTCGGGCAACAAGAACAAAATTGGGTTTTTTCCAATTTTCTATTAAAAAATAAAGTTGCTCGGGGTTGGATATGAGCCCTGTTGGCGATAGGCTAGCCATCTATCTCATTGTGGGACCTAGTATCTTCGGCTAGTTGTGGGTGCCCTGGTTGTGCCTCTGCCTACCTTTTCGGGGATATGGGCGTGAAGATACCTAATTAATAAAATAAATATGTATGTAAAAATACACTTATCGCTTTTTGTATAATTTTGTGAAAATAAAATTGACGTTTATTAACCTATGACTATAAAGTATTAATTTTTCACATTTTTCAGCATATGTCACACAAAACAGTAATAGATTAAATAAATAACATTTTCCGATAATGGCACGTCACACTGCAAAAAACCGGCAGCAAAAAAACTGACAACATTGCTAATGTCAATTTAGTCTCTGAGATTAAAAATACTTAGTATTTAAAATTATTATCCAAACAGAACCCGCGTAATTACGCAGAACGACTTTGAATGGACAAAAATATTATCAAACGAATAAATATTCGAGAACTACGAAATCGATTTTATGATTTATATTTGTTTAGATTCGTCTTGACCTTTAAGAGCAATCGATAAAACATTTTAATAATGAAGATAAAATAACTAAGCTCAGTAAAACTGTAAACACCGACTCCAAATATTTCATTGGGTGGCACGTCGCGATTCGGTCATTCTTTTTTCAAAAAAATAACAAATACGTCCCACGTCAATTTTGTCAACATGCTACTAGTAATTTATACTACCCGTGTAATAGTTTTGTAATTTAGTAGTTGTATATAAACAAAAATAAACATGCATTACTCAGTATAACCTGGTATAATTAAAAAAAACCAATAGTCAGTTCATAAGCAAATGAATATGGTAGGTACCATCCAAACCAAAACTACGAAACTTATCAAACAATGTTGAATCCGCATTTACTAATTTGTAACAAAAAGTAATTATAGTCTTATCAATCATTATTTTTATTTTAAAGTCTATCCATTATATGCTTTAACTTTAAGTCCATTTGATGGATTTGAAGCGATTTTTGCTGATACACTGAAATTGATCCACTGGTCTAAACCCTTTAGACTTTTTTACTGCAGAGGTTTACCGGCAGCCAGTAACTTTATTAGAAGATCTAACTCCGTGTTCAGACGTCAACCGCAATTTCTTCGAAGATGCTTATTCCTGGATGTAGGACCTGTATCAGGATGGGAGACAGACAATTAAAACTGTTGCTCTAAATAGTTTTAATGTGTGTGCAATAAAAATCGATTGGAAATGATGTTTTTTAACTTTGTTGTATTTTTTTAAAGACAAAATAATTATCCCATTTTACACATTAATACCAATAGTTCAATATTTTTTTATACCTATAACGACAAATTATATTTTTAAGAAACGTCATTAAACCGGGAATATTTTGAAATGATTGGCCATTGTTGCTTATATTTTTTTTACACCAGAGCTGTTCAAAGTCCTACATCAAAAATATTTCTTCAGACATTTTACACAAAAAGAAAGCTTAACATTATTTTTGAGAAAAATACAAAAGTTGACTATTTTATGTGATACTTAGTAATTCATGCGGTTAATATTTTAATATATCATATTTCATATTTTCTACTCATTTCATAATTTTTAAATTAAAAAAAATAATTTTAAATTTTATTTTTTTAATTTTAATTGTTTTTGGTAAAGCGCCATATTTCTAGCAGTTTAAGGGTTGTATTTTTTTGGGCTTGCCTTTAGTGCTACTATTAGTCATTCAGAGGTTGTTAATTCATTCGTGGGCATTCTGTATATACTCTTAATTTTTTGTCGGAAGTTTTTTAACACCTAAGTATATTAGTTACTGTAAATGCATCCACACATAGCTGGAATATGTCAAATAAAACCATCATTAGCAGAATATATTAAATGTTATTTTTTATAAAAGTGTATTCTTTTAAAGACTGGTTCCTAATGCCAATGATAACAAGCCGCATTTTGCAGATGTGTGCATATTTCATTAGCATAATATGTTATATCCGGTCAATAAAAAAAAATATTACTTAGAAGTCAAACATGCTTCGAAATAGCTGTTCACCTCATTTTACTTTGTAAGTTTATTGTAAAATTATATTTTATTTCACAATGTTTTGTATTTTTTTTTAATAACAGTCGGTATGGAATTTCTGTAGTTTACATGTTTCAAGTTGTAACAACATTCTTTAGTGTTTATATTTGGCTTTATCTTGCTGATTTTAATACATTCAGATATTTGGATAAGAGTATTTAAAACTAGATACTAGAGGAAAGATAGAACCAGTTTTTTTTTATGATTGAATTTTGTGAACATATTGAGTGAAATTAGTTATTTTGTAGTCATTTTAGTTTGGTGGATTTTGAAATAATTTTGTTTAGTACTACCTTATCTATCTACAATCCTCTCTCGACGAACCTATGTAACTTATAAGGATGCCATCGCTCCGAGGCGTGGCTAGGCGAGGGTAAAGTGGGTTTTCGCCCACATCCTCGCACCTAAAGGGGCCTCGCACTACCTGATTTAAAATCTTTGTTTATTTATAAATCAAATAAAATCCTAAAAAAATATTGGCCTCACCCTTTTGTATCTGTATTCCGCAGAAAGAAGTTTTTTCTAAATTAAAATTATTAAAAACTACCTAAGAAACAGCACGAAGCAGGATCGACTGTCTGCTTTAGCAATACTTTTAATCGAAGCAGAATTAGCTGCAAAAATCAATAACAAATCCTTTTTTTTAAAGCAAGTAGTCGAAGAACATTATTTTTGTAACAATGTAAATTAATAAATTTCAAAATCTAGGTACTGTTCTAAAGAGTAAGAATAAAAACAAAACCTTTTTTGAAATGTATTTGTTTTAAATACTCTCCTATCCATCTCTCGTAGCGCTTATATTTTTTTCACTATAAGTAATGTAGGTATGATGTCAAATCATGTTTGGTGAGACCATGTTGTAATAATATAAGTATAAGATAAAGTTCTTGGGTTGCTTTTGGGAACGAAAGGCAAGGGGCCTCACCGACGAAACTGTGCCCACGTATATATTAGTCCACGCTACGCCACTGCCATCACTTTAGCTAAAACCCTGACATTCCTTACTTTGATAACGTATTATATTTTAAACTATACTTGTGACAAAATAATGAAAACGACAAACAAGAAATAATAGATATAACAAAAAGGCAGCAGTGCCAAAGGTGTCCAAAGGGAACAAAATGATAATAAAAAAACATTTGAGTAAAGATTTTCCGCTCAAAGGTACAAAATAATAAAAAATATTGAAATTACATTAGTGTAGGTATACATAAGATTTCATTTGTTTTTTGACAGACAAAATGTTTAAACATTTTAGGACTAATTTGTAACAGGAATCAATTTACAAAATTTAAACAAATATGTAATATACTTAGGTACTTATTCGCATTAAGGGGAAAAACCTTGACATAAAAATACGTGGATAAATACTAACCTAAATAAACTTAATAAACATGAAAAACTATTAAGTTTTTACTTTTTTCTCTATGATAATCATACAAATTTCGGAAATTATTATTGAATTAAGTATATTAAAACTAAATTACAACAAAGAAAAACATAAGGCACAAGATCGAAAAACAGATATGTTTATGGACTTAGTGCAGTAAAAGTAGTAAAAAATAATAACTAATAATCTCAGACTAATAAGTATGTATATATATATTTTTTTCGTATGTAATTTTTATCTAATTTTTCGACTAGAATCTTGCAATTCAGTTTAAAAGTAATTGTTTTCAATCGATTTAAATGATTTTAAACTTGCTGGTTTTTATTTCCATGTATTGTTCTGGTATAATTGAGTACATATGATGATGATAATGGTGGAAAAGGAAGGAAGAAAAGTTGTATTTAAAAAACCTAGCCTATGAGCTCAATAAGAAATCAACGAGGTTTTCTTTAGCTCTAAGTGGAATTTAAGAACCGCGGTTCAAACATTTGACTCTCAGTGAAAAAATAAATACGCGTGATACTGATGGGTCATATCAGGGGGATGCTTCTTATCCTCCACCTCACTTTCAAGATTCACGTGGTTGATGGACGACGCCTTGTTAGGTAAATTATTCTTCAAATGATGTCCAAAACCAATGTGTGAAGACATGTTAAACAAATAAACTTATAAATGTTACAGGAAACCATGAAGTTTCCAAGATTCAGTGATGATGTCCAAGGATCAGTTGCAATCAAGAAGCCCACTAGGGTAGTAATCCACCACGATGAGTACACAATAGGAGAGACAACAGGTGGTCTGAGCGTACTGTTCACAGTACTGTGTATAGTGGACCTGTTTGGTGTCTTTCCTGTTGTGGCACTACCGAAGAGTATCATATCATGTGGTAAGTCAGTTTGATCGTAAGAGATAAGAACCTGAGAATAAAATAAGTTTAATGGACCTTCTTACTTAACCTCTGTTGCCCTCCTCCGTGGTTTGGACCTCTGTGGTCTGGTGTAGAATTTGACCTCATGAGGTCTTGGTTTCCAACCTCGGGTCGGTTAATTAGAAATGTGTTATCTCAATTTTTAATTAGTTATGTGTTGGTATAGCCTTGCCACCTATCACGTTATCGGAATTAGTCTTCGGCTAATCGTGGGTGCTCTGGTTGAACCTATGCCGATCTCTCCGGGATACGGGCGTAAAGATATTTTTTTATTTCAGTATGTTCTGACTCTCCTTTAAGAGCTTTTTGTATGACATAAGACAGTGAACAAGCACGGCTTACTTCATTTTCCTGTCAGAAAGAGACAATCGCAGCCTATTTCGTTGGTGCGTGAGTGCGTGTGCGTTTCTATGTTACTGAACTCTTAAACGAATGGAGCGGTTTTGAGAAAATGTTTTGTGTGTGTTCAAGTGTATTCGAGAATGTTAGTTTTGGAATGTTTTACATTGGATCCGGCAGACTGCGCTGCTATCGAAGCATCAAATATTATGTAGCAGCTGTTAATGTCAAGTGATACGAAGTTTGCTGGGTCGGCTAGTACGGACTGCTTCGTAGGTGGTCTACTTTACCCAGGAAACCCAGAACCAACTTTGAGCCAGCTTTGAGTTGATCAAAGTATTTTGCAATACAATTAAAATTATTTAATTTGCAATTTTCCGCCAAAAAAATGTATACATATTATGGTGTAACAGAACAGGCAAAATAGTGCGCTGATAATGAATTGGACTTACCGGAAGCTAAAACTCCCAAATATATCCAGCTCCACACAACACACACCACTCAACTGTTTTATTTTATATTTTGCAATGGTCCGACGCGATCTCGTCGTATCTCTGTCGTATGATCTTTCACGATAAATAACCACAAAGCGTCGGCTTACGTTCATATCGATCTTCCGGTAGATAGCCCTTGTCGTCGACGTCGTAGGAAGCAGACCAATCCATGCAAATAATGATTTATTGGGCTCTCTCACAGAGCAAAGTAGTAAATTCAATACAGATAATCGTTTACTACATAACCGAACGATTAAAATGATATAAAATAACCATCATGGTTATATTTTAATGGTTAGTAATGAATATATAGTTAGAGCTACCAGACATCTAAATCCGGCCCTGGATGTGTTAGTGTTAGGAGGAAGTCTCCCTCTGCCCCCCCTCTCTCTCTCTGTGTGTGTGTATGTGTGTGTGTGTTTATATTAAAAGGTTAATAATAAAAACCATAGGTGAACTCGGGCCTAGATATTATTCCTCATTACTACTTAGTTTAAGTTTTAGCACTCATGATGCTGCAAAAAGTGAAATCGGTAGGCTATTTAAATATTAATAAAAATTAAGTGATACGTAAAACAGTAAGTACAAGCGTTACTGTTCATAAAACGAATGTAAGTAGAGATCGTCTGAGAAAAATGACGCGCCAATTTCTTATGTAATAGTCAATAATTAGTTTATAGATGTGGTCAGGACTGGATTTAAGAGAGGACAACCGGGGCGAAAAATTACTTCGAAAAAAATATTTTAATTTCGACTAGTAAACACTAGTAAATATCTTTTCCTTTGATATTTTTTGACACTTTTACCTTTGCAGTACTTTGTACAAACATGATTATAGATATTTTTTACGATTATATTGTTCTTAAATATTAAAAAAAACTCGAGTGATTTTTTACCTGGTAATCTAGCGAACAAGCACACGGCTCTCCTAGTGGGAAGAGATAACCATGGCCTGTAGACATTAGACACTATCAGATGCTGTATAGGTGCGTCGCTGTTTTTTGACTGAGTTGTTAGGTCAATTTATTGTGCAAGCATACTGGCTACCCTACTCTCAGACCGGAACATTACACTGTCATTATAATGGCAGGAATAGGTAAGGCGGTGCATCCTTACAACTCGTCCGGAGTCCGGAGTCCAGCAGGGAACTCTGCCACCAGTAGCCTTGTTATGAATGGCTCGTTTAACCTTTCCTTGCCTGTGACGAGCTGCCCAGTAGGAAGGCAGATGGTCTATTCTTATTGGTTTTGATTTTGTTTCTAATTGGATGGTCTATAAGAATTGTTCATTAATTCGGAAAAAAAATTAGGACTAGAGGACCTCCACTACATTGTTGCCCGGGGCTACCAAACAACTAAATCCGGCCCTGGATATGTTAGTGTTAGTAGAAAGTATAACATCTTATCTCTCCCTCTTCCCCCCCCCCTCTCTCTTTCTCTGTGAGTGTGTGTGTGTGTATGTGTGTTTGTAATTTATTCGAAATTTACAATATTCTATAGTTACATGATAACTTCCGTGATGTTCAAGACGTCTAGGTCTGCTCCATCTCACGTTCGCGCTCCCATTTTCTAAACTAGTTTAACAACAAATCCAAAGAAATTCGTTAAAATGCATGTCCAATTAGACGGTATTTTAATGTGTAGCTATTAAGTGCATACTTACAGATGTATGTGCTTTATTTCACCTTATACGATTTTTACGTGAGTGAGATTTGTACCCTCTTTAATCTGTCCCAATTATTTTTTTCTGGGATATGTCTTTAATAGACATTACGCAGAGTTTGAATACGATTGAATACGATGTGTAAACGTTTGTTTCAGGCATATACGGAATTCCCATGGTAATATGTGTGTTTTCTCTACAATTATATACTGCAGTTCTGCTTGGACGAAGTTGGTTGCTAGCGTACCAAATATCACCAGAGATAAAAAAGAAGAGCAGGTACTTTCTATAGAACTCTAATTTAATATAAGCTCCTTTCTTTTGGGTAATCGGGATTCCTTAAGAAGTATTGAGTCCATGAGTTACTCGAGCTAGAATTAATTTTATTTAGATATCGCCATATAAAGTGTAGGGATGTGGCAACCCCATCGCCCAAGATTGCTGGAGGTGAAAGAGTTCTGTAACCCTGTCTTGGATTAGTGACATTGTTTTATCTATATCTGGATTCATAAGTCATAACACAATCATATAATTTGCTTACTTTGGGAATAGATTCAATTTGTGTAAAAATTGTAATTTACTTGGGTAATGTAATAAGTACCTGCTTTGGTACTTTTAACCGAATCCAAAACTGGAGGAGGTTCTCAATTCGTCTTTATGTTTTTTTTATTTTATTAGTTTGTTTTTTAAGCGATTACTCAGCCAACAGCGAACCGGTTTTGGTAGTTATTTTTTAGAAAGATAGGTTATGATTCGGATGTGGTCCCATATCATTTTATCATGATCCGACTAATTGGTTTTTTGCATTATTAAGTATAACTCAAAAATTACTATGGATATTGATGAAATGTATATGGAACCATTTTGGAATAATTTGCTGTCTTTCGAATAAACAATTGTCAAGTACCGACAATGTATATGATACAGATGGAGTCAGTTTTGCATTTTTACTACGCCCAATTATGCATATTTCTGTGTGTTAATACGACTAGAGATTCTTTCTTTTCTTTCTTTTTTTAGATTTTGGCCTTCACGTTAGTATTTAGCCATTAGTCAAGTAGAAATTTGCATCAAATTTTATATCAATTGACAATTTCAATTAATTTTAAATAGTCATCAGTCATAAGTCCTCAGGAAGTCATATCAGGCTCTTAGGTAAAGCGGTGGCCTGTTTACTCAAGCTCATGTAATGAGATTTGGCGGCAACGAGGAAATACACGATACGCTAACTATTATTTCTTCATGATTATTTCATTTGTGCTCTTTCACTGAACAAATTTGTGCAAAATGCCACCAACATTAACTAATTTCACTCAATACCAACACGAAATTCAATAATTATGAAGAAACTTCGACCATTTTTTATCTCGATGGCGCCAAAACTCGACCAGAGATTAGTAAATAATAAATATAATTGTGTTTAGGGATGCAAACGATACATCGATGTTTTATAACATCGAGGTATCGTTCATAAACACCGATGTTAAACAACAAGAAAACATCGATAGATCATTCGTTATCAACGATGTTTAATGAGCGATGTTCTATTGCAGTGCCATCTCTTTGTTATACGCATTGTATTTTCTTTTTTTGTCTCACTCTTACGCTTAAAGTGAGCAAAAGAACGAACCGCCGCCGCACGTTTGACGTCCATGTGCAGCTCTGTCGTTTGTGTTTGTGCATTTTCACCAAATTATTTTTATTTACAGATTTTATTATTCTTCCACTATTCATATGCTGGTACATTACTACAGTTTTATTTAAAGTATAAGTATATGTTAATAAATTTAATTGTTAAAAGGAATCTAATTCGATATATATATCAAATCGCTTTTTCTCGCTATATCATGGCTGTACGTCAACTCTGCTAATATTTTATAAAACATCGTAAAAACATCAATATATCGTTTATAAACATCGGTATTTTCGACATCGATGTTTCATTTTCAAAAACATCGATATTATAATATCGATGTTTTTTTATGAACGATGTTGCATAGGGATGCATTGTTTTTGGTATGACCCACACTCACACGAGTATAATATTTGCAAAAATTTGAAGTTGGATCCATTTGATCTAATTTGTCTACAGATATGAAAAACCGATGCGTTTCAAGTATGAAAAGAATAACGTTGAGGAAAATAAAACAGACAGGTCTTTTAGACAGGTCTGTAATTGATGACACTCGATACTCTGCTTACTCCGAAGGGCAGTAAATATTTGTAAAAAGTGAGTATCTTCAAGCCCATATCGCCGAAGTGGTTAGACAGAGGCACAACCAGGGCACCGACCGACCAAGAACTAGCCGAAGACACTAAGTCCCGCAGTGATAGTTTTTGTATGTATGTAAAATAAAAACAAAGCCTATCACTCGTCCCTGTGGTCTAGCGGTTCAGCTGTTGGACTTCACTGCATGAGGTCCCGGGTTCGAATCCCGAGTCGGGCAACAAAAAAAGTTGCTCGGGATAGGATATGTGCCCGGTTGGCGATAGGCTTGCCACCTATCACATTGTGTGACTTAGTATCTTCGGCTAGTCGTGGGTGCCCTGGTTGTGCCTCTGCCTACCACTTCGGGGATATGGACTTCGTGAAGATACTTTTTTTAAAATAAAAAAATATATATGTGTGTGTGTGCAAACTAATGTTTACAAATAGGAGAAAAGAAACTTCTTCATGACATCAATTTTCGCGGAGCATAATGGGAAAGAAATATCATTCGATAAAACTATATACCGCGCGTTTCGGAGACGCAGAGAAATACTGGTCCAAAAGGCAAATTAACTGTCATTAATATTGGCCGGCTAAACAAACTTCACGAAGAACGCAATATAAAATTCGGCGATAACATCCCGAGTGTTTTTGTAGAGTGTAACAGATATGTGTGACGGCAAATTTCTCTCATAGGTTGATAAAGAAGCTTCACTTTAATTGTAGCTTGTATTATTTTCAGATTTCCATATGCAGCCATAGCAGAATTGGCATTCGGATGTCATGCACGCAGAATTGTCACTTTTCTTATTGACGCCACTGTATTTGGTGCTGGCGTGCCCAACTTTATATTTGGTGAGTGATTGCATAACATTCTATAGGAAAAATCAGACAGAGACCACACGCTAAAACTTGGCAGACAAAGGCACGGCATACGATTTAAGGAACTACATGTCCAAAACGCAGTACCCGATTTACTTATTCGCCGCTCCGGCCAAAATAATATTTGCCTTTTACCCATGCGTTATTTGAGGTATTCCGTGAAGCGCACCCAAATGAAGCACACCCAGACGAAGTACACCTAAGGTATTCCACTTATCACACCCGGTAGGTGGGCTTCGAATAAAAATTTAAAATTATAAATTTCCTATTCCACGAAGCGCACCTACGAATAAAAAGTGTTGTGCGAAGATTAAGAAATAA
>NJDC01005074.1:40995-56595 GCA_002245475.1 Calephelis virginiensis
GTTGATCTAAGATTTCTCCATGTTAATCTGGGTCTCCAGTGTGACCCTGTATAGGTATATTATTAAACTCTTTGAGAGTGATCGCCTCATTGGGCTAGCGTACACGCCTAACTACACCGATTAACCGCGAGGCTCGGGTTCGATTCCCGACGGGGGCAGGCATTTGTGTGATTAATATTTAGATATGGTCTGAATTTCCGGGTCTGGGTGTTTATTAAATTTATTCTGGTATCTATTTAAGTAGTTCTATGTATTAGTATCGTTGACTAACACCCATAACACAAGCATATAATTTGCTTACTTTGGGGTTAAATTCAATTTGTGTAACTTGTCCAGGGATATTTATTTATTGTGTAGAATAGACCATTTGTGTGGAGTAGTTATCAAATAGACCACTGGTGATAGTGCTGTGCAGCAACTTGCCCGGGTTGGGATCAGCATCAGCAGATGGGATGGCGGCAGTAAAAGATAAGGTGGTGACCTTAAATTTTCCTGACGCCATAATGTCAGTGTTTCGCACTGTCTCGTTCCTGTCTTGAGGGTGATGTAGCCTGATGACTTTCACATTAGGACGCACCTATAACATATTTGGTTTCTTCATACTACGGTTGACTCTTACCATTATGAGAGCTTCGTTACTCTTCTCATGTAATGTAATGCTATTTTCAATTATATGTTCTTGTTCCAGTTCGACATTCACCCCATGCTGCTGACCCTGCAGGTGGACATGAAGGACGGAAGGAAGATCAACACGGCGCTGTTGGGTGGGTTCACCATCACCGGCATCATGTTCACCGTCACCTGCGTGTTGGCCGCTTTCAGATATGGTGACAATGTAGAAAATAATATATTACAAGGTAAGAGTACTCATCTATTTATATTTGTAAACCTCATGACGAAAAAACTTAATCTGAAACTATATGAAACATGGCAACGGTTCTTTGCCAACCTGACCCTGGAATGTTACGACTCTCCAAACAGGAACACAACAATGACGAGCACTGGTACTAATCTAGGCCTGTCGTCGTAGGATTCTGGCACAAAGACCAAGCGACTGCACTATTTAAATACTATAATAAAGAAGTCTAAATTACATTTTTCCAATACTATCTTGGACTTCCAGATCGGGTAATTCAAAAATGTTTTTTTTTTTTTCAATTTAAAAAAACAACGTTGCCCGGAACTGAACAAGTGTCCGGTTGGCGGTAGGTTGGCTACCTATCATATTTTAGGACAAAGTACTTTCGGTTAATCGCGGGTGCCTCTGTATATCTCTTTGTTGGATAAGGGCGTGAAGACGCTTTCTGTTTTTTTATTATTTTTCTAGCGGACGACAGCGTTGTATATCCTTGGGCTACCGATTATTTTTTCTATCGCCACTAAATACTCATTACTGTCGTATTCCTTTTAAGATGATACAAACTTACAAGCGGCTAAACATACCAATCTGGTAGCTACGCGCCATTAATATTTGTGACAGTCCAAATGGCGTATTTTCTACTAGCAAGAAATCAGTTTGAATAAGCCCTTAAAAATATTTTTTAATATAAACCTGATGATCCTAAGTTGGGACAATCTGTCAGGGTTTCATACGCTTAGCTGTTTCTAGCTTATTTCCAACTTACTTTCATCTTTGACAAAACTGATACACAATGCGAATGTGGATGGGTGTAGGTGTCCGAGGAGACCTAGGTTGACATTCCAGGATCAAATCGCTCGGATTTGGTCCAAGGGTGGTGTCAAGAGTCTCTGAAACCGACGTGTTTGTATGAAAAGGGTTATGAATGAGGAGGAGCCAGGCTGCTCTGCAAGGATCGTGACATTTGCACTCGATAACTCTCTGCCTACCCTGTAAAGAAGTTGGCGTGAATATATTTCAAGCCATTCATTATGTTTCAAGCCATGCAGACTCCAAACTCAAAACCTCCTTTCCAGGTATACCGCCATCGATTACCCTGTACGTGGTGGCACTGCTGGTGACTCTCCAGCTGTGCCTCTCCAGTGCCGTGGGTAACTCTGCACTTTTCCAGCACATCGAGGATATCTTGAAAGTGCCAAGAGGTAATTTCATACTATTTTTAAATTAATTGTCAGAAATTACTGCTAAAGCTTTGATATAGAACGGCAAATAAGAAAACGAATTTCCCGATTGTAAATCATATAGCCTATAAACACCAAAAATTGTAATGGTGATAATAATGCGTTGCCAACCGGAAGCTTGGATTGAGACGTGTAACTAACAAGCTGTTAATCAATCGTAACACAACAAAGGGGAGTCTTATGGCGGCAAGAAAACTTAAGTCAGTGGTAATAAACTAATCGAATTGTCAAAAATCTACCTTTTAGTCATAGTCACGGTCTTAGTGATAAACAAACAAAGCGGTTGGGCCATATTCATAAAAGGATCCCAAGAACAGTCCATTAAATAAAAAAACTACTCTTCAAATTTTACCTAACCCCAAAGTAAGCAAGTTATCTTCTTCTATTATGACTTTTAAGTCAACGATACTTATACATAGAAATACTTCCAAATATTGGTATATATTTAATAATAATCCTAAATTTAAAAAAATCAATAACCAATACCTACCTATTTATATAAATAATTAAAAAAAACCCGCTTCAAAATCGGTCCACCTGTTTAAAAGTTATGACACACACACGCACACAGCCTCAGGATTTGGTAGGTGGCTTCGAATATGTATAACACCTCGACCAACAAAAATCGTAATAAAGACATCTGAAATATACCCACAATTAGCCGAAGGTATTTATAGACCCACATTGTGATAGGCAAACCTATCGCCAACAGGGCACATGTCCAATTCCGGACATTGTTGTTTTTATTAGAAAATTGAAATAAAACACATTTACATTTGCCCAAGGGAATCGAACCCATGATCTCATATAGTCGACGCCAACACCAAGAGCATAGAGGCAACTAAAGACTCTATTCTCTAATTTTCTCAAAATACATTTTGTTTCAGATTTCTGTGTGCAAAGGTGTATAATAAGATCGAGCATAGTCGCCCTGGGGGTGTTTCTCGGTGAGGCCATTCCAAGGTTTGACGTCATAATGGGGTTGCTAGGCTCAACTTTAACAGGACCACTCATGTTCATCTTCCCACCACTATTCTTTATAAGATTATGCTATAAGAAAACCAGATTAAAAAGTGAACTCCAAGAACGGAAACGAAGACAAATACCGTTAATGAATTATCGAAATTCAAAATTTCAAAATGGCGACGATGTGTCAACACATCCACTTATTTTAGAAATGGCGACAAAGTATAGTACTTTTAACATACTTGCGGATTCAAAAGACGAATATGATATTAAATGGTATGATGTGGTTTTAGCTGTAATAGTTATGGTGATGGGGATATCTGCGACCATTGTAGCTACTTACTCAAGTTGGGCGGATGCTGTCAGTAATGAGACATTTTCGGCGCCATGTTTAGTAAATGCCACAGCAGCGGCCAGAGACTTTATACTGATGTCCAAACACGTTCTATGATATAACTAATTTTAATAAAACTCTTCAATTCAACCTGTAATGTTACTTTTGAATCTCGATTTCATTCAAATTAGAAATTAGAGTCGGGTTTGTCATTCTGGGTACTTTTGAACACAATACTAGCGGATTGCTAACATTTAGTTAGCAATAATATTAATAATTTGCTAGTTTTGTCTTCAAGAGTGCCTAAAATGACACATCTGGTTCCAATTACCAATAAGTCGAGATTCAAGAGCAACCCTTCTGGTTTGGTATCATACCTTATCCAATTCTGAGTTAGTGCTTGTCTAATTCGTGTATCAGTTTTGGAAGGTTAAGATCCAGCAAAGTTAAGATCTTAAGAGGCTTAAGATCTCAGGTTGGCAATGCATAATTACTACTTTATTACTGTTATTGAATGTTTTTTACCTACAAATGCTATCAAAAAAATTAGCCAATGTCACGAAACTAAAATTAAGGCAAACAGTGTGCATTAGATGAAATAAAGTTTCACCAAGCGCCGAGGATGAAACGTGTACTGTCTGTGTGTATAATATTAATCACTGTAAAATACTACGCCGAGTATGCCATTAAACGAAGTTTTTTTAACATTGGTGGTAATTCTCCTGAGCACGAACTAAATATATTTTAGAGTGTTTGCTTTCTCTTTCAATGAGACACAAAGAAAAGAGATGCAATATTATACATACGTCTGATTAATCCGGACATGTCAACTTGTAACGTTTTTAATTAACGTTTGCCAACGAAAAGGTTAAATCTGTGGAAATGTCACGTATAAACTAACGTGATAACACTAAACGAGTTTTGTCTCTTTCTATTACTATCGTTGAAAGAAGATAGCGATAACTTAAAATTAGCTCAGTGAGTGCGCAACCAAATTACCACCATTTATCAAAGTGGATAACGAAAGCAATTTTATGAATTGGACAATGAATTGTACATAAAAATAGTTTTCGAAGCTAAAAATAAATTAGAAAATAAGAGTCGTTAGTTTGTTCTAAAAGCAACAGAAAACATTAAATTTACTATTTAATTAAGTATAAAAAATACAAGAAAATATATCGGTTTAGTTAATGTTAACACAACTGTGTTATTTAAAAAAATTATAACTCAAGAACAGCTTCTTCGAACGATTCGGCTGTAAATAAGTGGGGAGGCCCGAAGGTAGCTTAGAACCTTGTATGTGCATAAATATTTTCACGCCAAGTCGTTTGTAAGGAAGGCAGTGAAATAAATGCCAATTGTCACGATTCCTTTTTTCATCATTCATTACTCTATTTATAAAAACACGCCGATTTCGGAAACCTTGTCACATATCAATATAGGAGTTGATTTTAAGAATATTTCCACTTTTCACTCTCCACCTTTCTATTTTACTTTACTCATGCGCACTCTGTACACACATATCAAAAATATTATATAGGCAGAGCATAAATATTAAACAAACTTTATTTATTTCTTATAGCATTTTATACTTCAAAGAATTAATTTCACATTATTAGAAATGACGGCATAAAACTTACTTTTGCTCGAGGCCTAACATCCCGGTCTCAGATTGGCAATGCACCATTACCGCCCCTGGTGGCGTGAATTTCTTAACATCAGCAAATCCGTCTGCTTGTTTACCTTCCATTATCATAAAAAACCAAATGTCATACTTCAAGCAAAAAAGGGCTGTATAATAACCGCTAAACCAATTTTTATGAGATATGGCACGAATGGAAGGTAGGATATTTTATTTCAGTGGAAGAGTGAAAAAGATTTATAGAAATATAACATTTGAATTGCAGTTATTTGTAACCTTGAATAAACTTGTCACAGACTATCTAAATATTTCTCATTCGACAACAGAAACTTGCTAATTATGAAAATAAGAAAAGTGTACATTTTAAGATGATGTACACATACGGCCTATATTAATAACCTATCTGAGATAAAAGATAGGGTTATTTTGGATCAGTTACCAGGCGACCACTAATATTTTTCAATAATTAAAAGAATCTTAGCAATAAAACTTTTGGCCTATCGCTATGTGTGGATAGGTTATTAATATTGCTCGACCGATGTTTGCATAACTTTGTACAATAATTTGAAATATTTTAAGAGGCCAGTTAACTGTTTGTTGATTTGTGTCCTAACACAGAATCAGTCTTCACTCTCGTTTTAAAATATGTTAGATAATTGAGGTATGGCAAAAGGCCGATCATTTAACGACCGATTTTAATAACCAATCTGCAATCAGAGATAGACCTATTGAAGTTTTGTTAATGATTGAAAAACAGTTGCCTAGTAACTGATCTAAAGTAGCTATCTTATGTAATTTATCGAAATTGGCCATAAATAAATAGTTGTAGGTATTATTGTGATATCACATATGCCGAATAAACGCAATTTACATTTTTACCTCTTTAAGGTCAAATTATTAAACTTAGTTAATTTGCATTTACAAATTCGCTTTACATTTAATATTAGCTCAATGCCTTTGGGATCAAAACATTGGCGAAGAAAAAGGTATCTATAAGTCACCAGTTAAGATTTAAGCTACAAGCTGGAATGTCCTAAAAAAATAAAAAAAACCTAAATGCAAGAGGATTGCAATATTGAAAAAATTCCATTCATCGGGTGACCTTCTTGCTCGTTTACCTCCTCTTACGTTAAACTAATAAAATCTTCGATTCGTGGTTTTAGATACCTAATTAGAGGTCTCACATATACTTAATTTATAAATTTTAAAACTTGTCCTTAAATCGTATAGCATATTTTTTGTCAACTTATAATTTAATTTAAATTACATTATTGAAATAAAAAATATCAAACAAATTATTAAAATTTATTGAATTTATACATCAACATAAGGTAACGTATATTCGGCAAATGTATGATAACCAACGAATTTTAAATCTATGTAAGTATATGAAAAATGTATAAAATAGTATAGATCTAAAGTAAGTGTTAATAAAACAAATAGATATTTTTGTCCTTTTATTAAAAACAACCAAACTATAAAATATATAACAACATCAATCATTTTAACAATAAACGTATTATTATTCTCACTCGTAACTGTGGTTTTGACTCTATTTTTCTATTAATAAATTAACAATGGCCCATCACATTATCACTATCGATTATTGCATTCATTCTACTTTGTCGAACCAGTCAAATAAGTATATCAGTAAGAAGACTGTTATAAGTTGGACATATTATGTGTTTGTGTGTGTGGACGTGTGTCTTTCTGTCTATCTGTTATTTTTTGTTAGAAAGCTGACGTAATCGCGATAGTTTTTAGTTAAATTACTTATAGGTTTAGTCAGAGTTATAGATTTGTTTAATTTTTGGATCATTTATACTGTGTAATGTATTTCTTAACTTGCATTTAAAAGTTAAATAACTGGTTGGACAAGGTTAATCGTTAATTGATGAATGACATTAGAAAAAATGTTTTTTTAAACGATCCCAACGTCGAGCAAGATATGATCGTATAAAGGCAATATCTTTTAAAAATCACATAAAAGATTCTACCCATAGTTAAAAAACTAAGGGACTCGTATAAAGAACGTCATTCAAGTTTCAAGTGCCCCGCTAGCGTTCACAAGATTGGAACACGTAATCATCGTCAAATACAGACAATGCTCTACCAATTGGGCTATATTTGAAAGCCCTACATTCTAAATTTAAATTATCAATTAACGGCCAATATTAATAACCTATCTAAGATTAAAGATCGTGCTATTTTAGGCCATTTGCCAAGTAACACCTTTATTTTTTAATAATTAACATAAACATCTTAGCAACAAAACTCTAGAAGGCCTATCTTTATCTGTAGATAGGTTATTAATATTGCCCGTTCGTTGTACCCCATAGATACATCATTCTGTGATTATTTTTAAATTCAACCGTAAGCGGTAAATATACTGAATTAGCAAAACTAGGTCGCAAAATTCAAGTTTTTCGGTTATATTATTTCCCAAAATAGAACATGAAAGCAGTGGAATTATACCATGAAGTTTTGTTTTTTATTCGAGCGAGACATAGCAAAGCTTATTATTTTTCCTAAACTTCATTTTTTCTCACTTTATTGCGCACACTTTCGTCCCCAACCTTCGTTGATTATGCAACCATCAAATGATCATGAATATATTATTTTACGTGAAAAAAATGTTTAAAACTATTCCTTTCTTTTTTTAATTCATAATATTACTTTTGTTCCAACATTTTTAACGTTGTTTTACACAACATTAATTCTGAATATTACGAATTTGCTGATGTTTAGCTATAAACTTTCTAATGTATTGTATATGACATTTTTTGTTATCATGAAATTATAATTTTTTTCTAGACAATAATAATTGTTAAGTAAGTAAATTATAATGGCGACTTATAGGCTATATTACAAATTGGCCATATTTGTCTGACTATTAATAGGTTAAATATTATGAGCAATAATAAAATGGCAAAAAATGTAGTAAGCTAAAGTGACGTTAAGCCTACATTTCCAAGTGAATTGGTCAATTTTTTGTCAATATAAATAGCACCACATTATTCTTGTACTAGCGTCCCGCCCGGGCTTCGCTCGGGTAATAAATAAGTATACGAATAAACCTTCCTCTTCAATCACTTTATCTACAAAGAAAACCGCATCAAGATCCGATGATTTAAAAGACTTCAGCATACAAAAGGACAGAGACAGCGACTTTGTTTTATACTATGTAGTGATAATAAGATTAGGATTTAACCTAAGTTTAAACTAAAAACCAACATCCCAAGTTTTTTTTATTTGATTCAATATTTGTTGTAATTTTTGTAATAGGCTAATTTTCTTCCGCTAATTAATATATAAATATATTATAAAAACAATTTTAAAATTCATTTAACCATGTAAATTTTGACTTGTTGATATTAAAATTAATTATTTTTAAGATTTTAAAAATTAAATAATATTTATTTTTATAAACACCCATGAAATAAGTGTCTTTTTATTAAAATAATAAATAATTCGTATTTAAAATGCGTTATTTAAATGCATCAAATTGAAGTAATACCCTTTAAAGGTAAATAAGCCTTTTTTTCTATTAAGTTAAATCTCTAAAAGGCGATAACACAAATATTTGATTAGTGATATTTGTAAACTCAACAAAATTGTGTTTTTAAAGTTTTATTTAAAATACTAAGACTGTTTAATTGAAAAAAAAGATGATCATGAAAAAATATTTCCGAGTTATTTTATTGTAGTTATTTATAAACAGTTATTTTTAATAATTTGATCATTTATTCCTATGAACCAAAAACAACTATTCTTTCAAACTCAACTCCTTTCCATATAACCTCTTAATTTCTTTCTTATCCAACTTCCCCATCGCATTCCTCGGCATTTCTTTAACAATAAGCAACCTCTTCGGTAACTGGTATGGAGCTAATTTCTTTCCGGCCTCACTTTTTAGATCCCGCAAGGTCAATTCGGTTTTTTCTTCCAAAACAACCACCGCTGCTACCAATTCTCCGCTGACGTCATCATCGATACCTACAACCGCCGCATCTGCTACGCTAGGGTGTTCTAAAATCGCCGACTCTACTTGTAAAGCACTGACCTTATAGCCGCTGGTTTTAATTATGTCAACGGACGACCTGCCAAGGATTCTGAACTTTCCGTCTGAATAAGACGCCATGTCTCCAGTGCGGAACCAACCGTCTGATGTGAAATCTTTTGAATTAAATGCTGGAAGTTTATTCCAGTATCTGGAAAGATAGTAATTTTTACAAACGATAACTAGTGGACCCACAAAAACTAGTTAAACTGCGACCATTGGTTGTTAGTATTGGTTTGTGTCAGTTGTGGTAAAGAAATATATTTTTTATTGGTGGCCATTTTTTATATGCCAAAAAACAAGCACGCGTCTCCCCCGATGGTATGAGATAACCGCAGCCTGTAGACACCATAGATGTTGTAGGTGTGTTGCTGTCCTGTGGTCGCTGTGTGAAGTTATTGTGTAAGCTATCCTACCCTCCGGAAAGGAACATGACAGAATCATTACGGCGGCAGGAATAGGTACAACAAATAACAAGGTTTTTTCGAATTAGTTAACGATATTTCAGATAAGAATTCGGAATAGGTACCTAAAAACGTAAAAAATTATAAAAAATCTAAGTAAATTAAATTATAACATAATTATAGTCGCTAAAAAGTCAGCGCTCCCAGCTGTTTGCCGTACATCGTGCGGGGTCATCCTTTTTCGGAATATTAAGAGTTAATTTCTTTAGAGTCCGTTTTTTTTACCTTTTCAGTTAATTATCTGAACCAGCCTCAATTTCAAGCATTAATTTGAAAATACTTTATAAATACCCTACCAGGGCAAGTTGCGGCCCCAGTGGTCCTGTTGGTAATAAGCCGTAAAGCCTTTGCTCGCCTATTGCGAGACTTAACATGACAGACGGTCTACTACACAGAGAACCCGGACCAATACGTACCTACTGAAAACCCCAGGACCCTTCAACAGTAGTTCCCCTTCGAAAACGTTATCGTCGCTCGCTTCGTGAACTGTAACTTTAGGTGGTTTCCAATCATTACCGTCTTCTGCAGGCTCATTAGTAGACGACAACCCTAACCGCTCCAGGCTTATCTGAAAATCCAAACCGTATATGTGCGGCTGAAAATTTGCAAATAAGGAGTGTGTGAGTGAAAGGGATGGATGTACGAGCGAGAGGGATGATATATGGCGGTTGTGACAACGAATGACGAAAGACGCAGACGTGTAGGGTGAAGTAGTGAATTTAAAAACTAGTAATCGAAAAAAAATCCGCGGTCTAAGTAGAAAATAAATAAATATCTATGGACATGTTACACAAATCGAATCTAACCCCAAAGCAAGCGAATTATGTGCTTGTGTTATGGGTGTTAGTCAAATAAATTTAAATAAACACCCAGACCCGGAAATGCAGACACCTAAATGTTCTTCACACAAGTGCCTGGCATCGTCGGGAATCGAGCCCGAACTTCGCGGTTGGTCGGTGTAGTAAGGCAGTAAGGCGTGTATGGCAGCCCCTCAACCAACGAGGCGGTAAATAAAAACACTAAAAGAAATGTTTTTTTTTTCAACGACTGCGAAATTGTGTTTTATACTATGTATGTTGTGACTAGCTGATGCCCGCGGCGCTTTACAGGTGGTTAATGGAACATTTTTTGGGATAAAAATGCTCTCCTATCCTATGTGTCAATTAAACCCTCTATTTGTGCGCCAAATTTCATGAAAATCGGTTTAGCAGTCTTTGCGTGAAGGAGTAACAAGCAAACATACAAACTTTCGCATTTATATTAATAGGATAACCTACTTGTTGTGTCTCTGGATGATTTGGTAAAGAAACAGGACATTTTTTTCATAAAAAAGAAAGTCGTGTTAGTTATGAAATGTATTTATTATGAAAGAAGGTCCAGTTAGTTTCACTATATTTTATAACTCAAGAACGGCTGAACCAATTTAGCTGAAAATTGATGGAGAGGTGACTTTGAATCAGCAGACTGACATAGGATACTTCTGTTTCGTTCGACTGCGAGAAAACTAGGAAAAATAACATTTTAATTTTTGCCATACAAACTAAACGAAGTTCGCCGGAACAGCTAGTTTTTAATAAAATAATATTTAAAGTATATTAACCGGCAAACCTAATACATCCTACCCTCACATTATAATGTGCAACTTCGATTTCAATAACTAAGGCCCGGTTTTTATGTTCAAGAAACGAGTCGTTTTGCTTACGAATGGTTGTTTTTTGTACGAAGAGTACAAAATCCAACTACAGTCGTTCGAGATATTTTATTGAAACAGGCGTTACTTTGCGGAAATCCATTATAATTGATGTAAAATAAAGACTTATTTTACATCTGTTACAGTGGTTCGTTTTCGATTGTAAACATTTAGTATAAATATGAGCAACGCATCGTTACTTTTAGGCAATTTAATTTTAGCAATGGTTATACTGACGGTTTCCGGTTCGTTAATGATAGGAACCGGGCTTAAGTCATCTAGTTACATAAAAATTAAGTATTTTCCTCGATTTCCCTGAGATTCGATCAGCTCCAGACTTGGCAATGGACCTTGAAAGTACGCTATTTCAATACCAAGTAAACGCTGAAAATATTGTTGCATAACACATGATTAGTCCCCCCCCCATATATCCCATGTCACACGTCGCCCACAAACCCACCTGAAGTACAAACATACCAACGTGCTGGGTAGCTCGGCCTCCACGGTAACCGAGGCGTCATTCCCCTCATTGGTGGCGAGCCTCGCGACTATCCCCGGCAGTGGGACCCCCACACACCCCACGCTCCTCCCCTCCACCGGTCTGTAGGGGTTACTCAGGGCCATACCCACTTCGGACATCCCATAACGCTCTAGAAGTCGCATACCGGATATCTGGAATATCAACACTAGAAAGAAAAGTTTCTATAGTTGCATTGACAACAAATAGTTTTTCTAAATTGTTTTTTCTATAAGTTGACATATAATTTTATTTTTATTTTTTAATACAATGACACTTTTTAATCTAAAGGTAATCCCTATTTTTGGGGAAAAAAACTTGATGTGGAATAACTTTGTTGTGGTTTGTTTACAATTAACATTTTTATATGTGGATACCGTCAGTAACATCCTACCAAATAAGTATTGAACGTTAAACTAAAACAGTCTTTTTTCTTTCTTTCTTTAGGTTTTGGCAATCTCGTTAGTATTTTGCCATTAGTCAAGTAGAAATTTGCAACAAATTTTATATTTGTTTTATATCAATTATAATTAGTCATCAGTCATAAGTCGTCAGTAAGTCATGTCAGGCTCTTGGATAAAACGGTGGCCTTTTTACACAAGCTCATGTACTTAATGAGATTTGGCGGCAACGAGGAAATATACGATACGCTAATTTCTTCAAGATTATTTCATTTGTGCACTTTCACTGAACAAAATTGTACAAAATGCCACCAAAATTGACTAATTTCACTCAATATTAACACGAAATCCAATAATTATGAAAAAACTTCGACCATCTTTTCTCTCGATGGCGCCAAAACTCCAACAGTCTTTTTATCTTCAGTTTCAAAGCCCTGATAATGCTGTAAAAAGTGAAACCTGTTGGCTGAAGAGTAGCGTAGTGTTGAATAAAGTGTATAGTGGATGAGTACAAGTGTTTTACTACGATAAAGTGTGTAAATAGTATTCACATTATAATATTTGAAAGAAGTATCTCCACGCCTGTATCAATTACCGGAAGGGGTAGACAGAGGTACAATTAGCCCCACAATGTGGCACATGTCTAATACAGTGCAACGATATTTTCATTACACATTTTCTATTTTTTTGTTATTCGACCCAGTGATCGAACCCAAAACGAACTTCAAGAAGTCGGAAGAAGTTAATAATAAATACTTAATATTATAAATGCCGTGTTGGTCCGGGCTCCTTAGCAGAATAGATAATCTGCCTTCCTGCCAGGCAGCTCGTAAAAGGCGAGCATAGACTTACCGTCACTAATGCCGTGACATGTGATTGGGTGGTAGAGTTTCGCAGCGACTGGCCGGATTGGTACCACCGCCTTATCTATTCCGGCCCCCATAACGTCATGACGTGTTCCGGTTTGGAGGATAAGGTAGCCGGTAAACTTACTTTTGGTCGAGGCCTAATAGCACGCAGCCTTAGGTTGGCAACGCACCATTACCACCTTTGGTGTATCTAGGCGGCGTGAATTCCTTACGATCAGGAAATCCGTCTGCTTGTTTGCCTTCCAATATCGTAAAAAAAAGTCTATCTGTTTGTTACGCTGTCATGGCTAAACCAATAGACCGATTTGGATTCAATTTGATATGCATATAGTTAAAGATCCGAATTCTACGGTGACGAAGTCGCGGGAAAACAGCTAGCTAGTAATTTTATAAATGCGAAAGCCTTTCTGTTACAATTTTACGGCTAAACCCCTAGACCGATTTTGATGAAATTTGATATGCGTATAGTTTTAGTCGCAAACTCAAATACAGGCTTTTTTTCAAAAATTTACATCCAAAGGACTATAATACGGAACGAAAGTTTGAAAGTTTTACAAAAATCAACCGCTAAAGGACAAGGAAAGGAAGGAAAGGATAAAAGTTTGAATGAAAATCGTGAATATTCTACACTGTGGAAGTCTCTGGTAATCAGCTATTAAACCATAACAGATCAGCCTTACCTCCTCCCACTTTTTAAACAGAGTCTCCGGCAAGGGTGCCGAGCCGGCGCACATGAGCCTCATCTTCTTGAGCGTGTCCCTGACGTACTGCCTGGTCTTCTGGTCTGTGAACATGGTCTCGTGATCGGCGGCCAGGCGCGAGTACATGGCCGGCACGCCATGGAACACGGATATCCGGCTTTGGTCCTTGTCCTTGTCACTGCCGAGGAGCTTCGACCACACCACGTGGGAGACGAATGACGGGAGCATTCGGATTCTGGGAAAATTTTGTTACTTAAATCGCCTCTGTGGACTTGTGGTCCAGTATTGGCGTTGATTACAGGATGGGCCCGAGTTCAATTCCCCGGTCGGGCAATTTTTCAACAAAACAGCCAGGAGCAAACCTAGAGGTTTGCCTATCACATTGTGTGACAAAGTATCACCGGCTAGTCGTGGGTGCTCTGGTTGTATCTCTGCCTAACTCTTCGCGAATCAGGGCGTAAAGATACTATTCTTTTGAATACTCATCTGAACCTAACTAATAAGCTCTGTGCACATCAATATTGTCCTTCCATTCATCTGCCTGTGTTTTCTATTTTACAGTAGTACTATTTAAATTATGGGCTACGGCTATATTCGTCAAGCTTCGGAAATCCGAATGTATTTTAAAGATATTTTTATAGAGTTGTTATTACACATAATTAATCATTTCCCTTAAATTGAGATTAGGTGAGCCAATTTAAAAATAAAAGTATAAAGTGTAAAAAGAGTAAAAAGTGTAATGCCGAAGCGCATAATTTAAATAGTAGTACTGTAATAATATATTTTAGCAGTTCACCCAAAAAATGGAACATGGTTAGCAAGATAATCATAATTTTTATAGTGGCAGATTAATTTTTAACTACCCCAAAGACATCATAAAAATAATTATGAATCTTTCGTTACATCCCTGATTTAAGGTGAAGTCCCATTAATGCGTTGCGTTTTCGCTGTGTCGTTTTCGCATATTTTTTACGACATTCCCCATTACTCATCAAACCGGTCCGAAGCGACGTTTCAAAGGATCGATGAACAAAAGACGAAGGCGGAGGGGACATTGCATATAATGCGTTGTTCCATTGCGACGAAACGACGCAACGCAGCGCAACGCACTAATGTGGCATCGCCTTCACAATGCCAACGTAAAAAAAAAGATAAGATGTATTGAATATTTTAACTTTTTTGGCAGAATCATTCATTTTAAAATCCAACTAGCTGTGTTTTAATTTTTTGTCAATATTAGTAGTTCTTCACAAATTGATAAAATATATTTTCTTTCTGTTACCGGATCCTGGAATCAAACCTGGGACCTAATGAAGTCAATTCCAACAATCGGCCCGTTGGATCATTGAAGCGAAAATATGTAGGGAGTCATTGTATTAAAACTGCAAAAACCCGGCTTCAGTTTCAATATTATGTCATCTAAGAACGAAAAAATGAGTATTTTCTTCGATTTCCGTGGGAGTTGTATCATTAATTTTTGATTTTTTGATTTTTCAGGATTGCTAGAAAAGAAAAACTTACCTGGCTCCAGCGGCCAGTGACGCGTTAAGGGAGTTAAGCTGTCCATGTATATGATGCAAAGGTAGCGTATGTAGTACCACATCGTGGCTCGAGTATTGCCAGGCCGTGTGCAAGGCGGCTATTTGTGTTGCTAGCATCCGGTGAGTCCACACTACACCTTTGGGCTTACTTGTAGTACCTGTATGGAGTTGGGAGTTGAATATTATAAAAAAAGATCTAATAGTCTAAATAAAGTATCTTCACGCCCATATCCCCGAAGAGGTAGGCAGAGGTACAACCAAGGCACCCACGACTAGCCGAAGACACTAAGTCCCACAATGTGATAGGTGGCAAGC
>NJDC01005074.1:65296-80635 GCA_002245475.1 Calephelis virginiensis
AACTCGATATAACCCACTCCTACGAATAAGATGCATTGATTTGTCAGAATCAGAATCAGCAGAAACTTTATTCACGTTGACCATACAAGTAGCACTTATGCGCGTCGCTATTTTTATAAACCACTAGGATCGAAACATTTTTAAAATTGAATCGAATTAGTTTAGTTTGTAGTTTGGACGTACATGATTGGCCACCTCTATAACCTAGAGTTATCAATTCGCTCTTTGTCATATCATTTGACAGTTGACACTTGTCAGTTGTCACAGTTGACACCAGTTTGGTTGACACAAGACGAGATGAGCACAATCAATCATTTGAGTTTCAACTATTTTATTTAAGTATTATTTATTTTAAACCCATAAATTATTATTCTTTTATATGAAAATGTTCTAAAAATAAATACAAAATGATAGTAAATGCTCCTGACAGTCCTGTACAGGCAGAAGTGATATTTGTGGTGGAAGCAACTTCGGCAAACAGTGCATATATTAATGAACTCAAAACAAATTACATTGTGCCCACATTAGAGTGAGTGAAACATCTTCCTTTATTGAGTAACTATTTATTTCGCTAATAAATAATACAGAATGAAGCCTAAAAGCTAACTTTTTAGCACTTAACAGTTAAATGTTTACTTCCCAGTATTCATTAGGCTTCAGTTTGCATTACCAGCTTCAAACATTCACTAGGCTAAACTTTTCAGCTTAGAAATAGTTAAGACTTTGGGCAACAGAAGTCCAGCCTTATTGGAATTGCAATCATAGTCGTAAAATATTTTTATCCCGTAAATTGCTATTGTCATAAAAGTGGAACTGCTTACTCTTGTTTGTAACTGAATTAGATTTACAAAATTCGTCTGCATCTATTCTTGTATGCAATAAATATTTTAGTTTTCATTTAACATTGATACTTACCACTCTAAAAGTCTACTCATTTTTTAGAACAAAATTAAATTTTTGTGTCATTAGTTCCTGAAATAGTTTATTTTTTATTTTTTAAGATTTGCAACCTTCAACTAATTAGAGGTGGCTTTATGCAAAAAATCCAAATAAACTAATTATTTTGATTACATTATTTACCATCCATATTTAAACCCTTGTAGTAATATCACTGCATGCATAGCAAATATTATTCTATCTATAAGTTAGTTTAAATAAAAAAATCTCGGAAACAGCTTGATCAATGTTGACAGAACTTTCACTTTCAGGTAGCTGATGTAGGCAGTAACTTAGGCTACTTTTATTTTAGTCTTTTTTGTTAAATTCCAAGCAGACCAAGTCACGGGTACAGCTAGTTAATAATATATTGTTTGAGATGTAACTGTTTAAAGTGTCTTAAATGATTTATGAACCAAGGTATAATGATTGCACACAGTTAGTATTTTTAGTTATGATATAATTAACACTGTTAACTTTGTGCAGTTGTTTATTTATTTATTTAAAATTCATGCACTAGGGTGTACAAACGTAGACTTAATGCTAAATGGCATCCTCAACCAGTCAATCTATCTTTATTTGAAAAAATAATTAAATGCGGTCCATAGAAGAAAAAAAACATTTATTAAACATTTGCAAACACATTTAAACTAACTTTAGGTAGCATAATAAATATATATCAAGAAAGAACTTAGCATAATTTATCAAAATATTACACTAAAATATGTGTTCTAAATGTGTTCCAGATACTTCCATGGTGGTTCATTAGAAGAAGGTAATGTTGGTAGTGGATCAGTGTATGGAGTGGTGGCATATTATGCTGCAGACTGTCACCCTGGGTTGCCAGTATCAACTTATGGGCCATTTACCAGTCCTCAGAATGTAGTTGATACTGTAGATAAGATGCAGTAAGTTTTTTAAATATTACTACATCATAGTTTTTTTCACTTATTTAATTAAAGTAATTAAGCTTAACTTCTCCCGTAACTATTTAAGTTTAAATTTAATTTGCATTAATCTTCTAATATATAAAATTCTCATGTCACGGTGTGCGTGATTGAACTCCTCATACTGAGTAAGTCTGAGAATCGGCTAACATCTATTTTCATACCCCTAAGTGACAGGGGTGACTCACTCGAATTTTTTTTTACTAAACTCACATTAAATAAAGTAGTAGAGCAATGTTTGCCGGGTCAGCTAGTAAATATATATAATAAACCGCATGCCAAAACATAGCTACTAATTACTACGTATTATTACACTATTTAAATTAAATGTGTTATTGTATTGTACTATGTGTATTGCTTAAACCCCATAGAAACTCAGATAAGGAACCGGTTTTTAACATCGTTTTATTCTTTTTGCAAAGTTATATAGGTTGATCTTTGATTGTAGTGAGTTATTTTTATTTTAATGTTATATCATTTTTAAATATTAACTATGTTACAAATATTATTGACATGGTCATTGTATGTGTCTTCCTTCTTTTTCTTGTAATTTACTGAAAATGTGCCAAAAATATTTCAATCTGCTGTTAACTATTGAAAAAATAAGTGCAATCAAAAATTAAGGTCTGACCTAAAAATATTAGGAAGGAGTGTGTATTACACCTGCATTGGCAGAAACTTGTTTTTGTGGTACTTAAATAATTTTCAGCTAAGTTGTGTTACATAAATCAATAAGTATGTTAATTACAGAGGGAAATGAAATGAAATGAAATGAAAATTATTTTTTTGCGGAATATGTGTGTTAAAAAGTTGTTATAAAGATATTTAAGAATACAACATATTCTACCACATTGTGGTGTGCAAATATTTAGTGAATTTTAAGAAGTTACATATTTATATAAAAATGCACATTTAAATCACAGACCTTATTTACGTTTTAATAAACATTTTATTTATTTATGAACATAAGTTTCATAATTTATTATAAATTAATTTAAAGGTAGATTAATTTTTAGTCCTATCTACCGTACACTACCAACCGGAATAAATACATTTGTCTATGCATTTCTTTTAAGGATCATATTTATTTACAAAAAATGAAAGTCTTGTTAATATAAATAAATAAATGTCACTGGACAAGTTACACAAATTTAATCTAACCCTAAAGTAAGCTAATTATGTGCTTGTGTTATGGGTGTTAGCCAACAATTCTAATACATAGAAATATTTAAATAGTTAACAGAATAAATTTAATAAACACCCAGACCTAGAAATGCAGACATCTAAATGTTCATCACACAAATGCCTGCCCCGGTCGCGAATCAAACCCGAGCCTTGTGATTGGAGTAGTTAGGTGTGTACGCTAGCCACTCGACCAACGACTGTGTGATTACTGACAATGTTACATTAAAAAAAATTTATTGAAGTAATACAGAAGAGCCACCTATTTGTCTTATCCCTATCATTTGGAACCTTATGCTGACTTTTGAGAGCAGTCCAGCCATTGCAGTGCTATATCATCTAATCCGACTGATAATTTTTGTAGGTTTGTAGGGGGCCATGCCGAAAGTCGCGCCTGTATCACAGAGGCCCTGGCCACAGCGCTGTCATGCTTAGAGGAACTAGGACGTACAGACATACCTCTTCATGTCATATTACTGTGTTGTTCACCTCCATATTCAGCATATGCTGGAGGCTTGGTTCCACCTGGTAATTCATTATTATTATGATTAATTTATTTCCAATGTCACACACTGCTGGAGTACACATTAGTTTAATGTGTTGTGAAGAAGCACCCAAACATAGTCCAACATACTTTTCCTGCGTTGGTTCTGGTTCCTTTGCAGAATAAGCTATTTGCCTTCCTGCCAGGCGGTTCATATAAGGTGAGCATAGGCTTACCGTCACTAACACAATGATATCAGACTATCGCCTGGATTGGTACCACTGCCTTACCTATTTTTGCCGCCATAACGTAAGTGCTTGCCGTTAGGTAACCAGAATACTTACTTTTGATCCAGGCCCAACATACCGGTCTCAGGTTGGCAACGCACTTTTACTACAGTTAGTGTCTCTAGGCAGCGTGAATTTCTAACCATAGGAAATCTGTCTGCTTATTTGTCTTCTTACATCATAAAAAATGTAATAGGGCTTTGTGCTACATGATTCAGCATTATAGATGCAGAATCTATGCAAAGTGAAGATATAACAGAAAATGACGTTCTTTATCTATCAATGGTATATAAATATTAGATGTTATCTTCTTGTTGTTGCGTTCTCGTCACCTGTGGCCTACTGCTCCGGTATTGAATTAAAATTCATAAGGTTCAATCCCCTGGTCGGGCAACACACAGAAAATGTGTTTTTTCAACTTTAAAAAAAAAAAATCTCGAGATTGGATATTTATTATATCCTATATACCTATTGGATCCATTAGGCGATACGTTTGGCACCTATTATTTTGTGGAATTAAGTGTCGTTGTGTTTCGTGTGTAGTTCGGCTAGTTGTGGGTGTTCTGGTCGTATCTGTACCTTCTGCTTTGGAGATATGGGCGGTGTTTTTATGTTACCTTCCTGTAACAGGTGCGCCGGCTAGTCCAGAACAAGCGGCCAGGTTGGTTGGCGAGCGCGGGGCCCACTTGTCTGTGGCGGCGGCCAAGCGTTTGCCGGCGTTGTTAGCGTTGTATGAACACGCTGGTGGCGAACTACATGCGGCACAACAGAGAAATTACGCCAAGGTATATTAATAGCCTGAAATCGAAATCTATATATTCTTTGTCTCCTGTACTCTGTTTTATTTGATCCACGTACGCTTGTGTACTTAAAAGAAAGATTTAAATTTTTGAGAAGTGAAGGGAACTAAGATCGACGGATAATCTCTCTCTGCGAATGCCGACCCAAAATTTTAATTATTACCATTTTTCTTTTACGCGCCAGGCTATTCGTCTATGGAAGTCATTGTCAACACAAATTAAAAAGGCTGAAACTATGAGGTCTTTTAGAAAATTATTAAAAAAATATTATTGAAATAAATTTTTGTGCATTCCGTGTATATATATTATTATTTTATTGGTAATATACATCTTAATATATATAAATTACGTGTCACGTTGTTTGTCCGCGATGGACTCCTAAACTACTTAACCAATTTGAATCAAATTTGCGGTTTGATCCAACTTGAAAGATAGGATAGCTTACATCTCAATTTATAATCAAAAAATTAATATCCGAGCCAAGCCGAAATAGGCAGCTAGTATGGTATATGTATAAAATGCATATTTTTTTATTTAATGCATATTATTCGTATATATATTTAATGTACTTTATTTAACATGTATGTGTTATATGAAATAAAACGATATATTTACTAGATTGGCATGAGTTTTGTCTTATGAAGCCCTACCTTAGTTTTTCAAATCACATTCATTGTCTCCTTCACCCTAAGGTTGTCTGGCAGAGATTGCTATAAAGCGATAAGACCGCCTTTGTGCCCCTGAGTTAAATATAATATGTGAAAGAGTGTGTATTATTTTGTAAATTTTGGTGCATAATAAAGTGTATTCATTCATTCATTCATTCATTCATACTACTGGAGGTTACACTCCTGATAAAGTTCTGATTTCATTCAAATGCTGCTGTCTCACTCTAATGTACTGACTTCTCTTTCGTTTTGACTTTATTAATGGATCACAAGACTCTCAGAAAGAAGACTTCATTCAAATTATGAATATATAAATGTGTGATGAATACAAATTACTTATTTACTGCGATTTAATTGGTGGGGTGATTGTATTTATGACGTCATTGTTTTCTAAAATAGGACTGATATACTAAGTTCCGAACCTAGCTAGATCTTCACCGAGCTGTAATAATAGAATGAAGCATATATTATAGTCAATTTAGTGTATTAGAAAATAAAAAATTGTTGCCTAAAAATCCAGGAAAAGCGATATATTACATATTAATAAAGTTTTATACGACAACTGCCGAAGGCGCTATTTTCTAAACTTGACAATTTTAAAGTGGAGTTGCCACTCTTCTTTTTTGCTTTACTCTTTGGTACTATTAAAACCCCCCCAAGCAATTTGGCCCGGAGGCAAACTCTGCCAGACCGGGCCGAATCGCAATGTAATTCGCTCGACACGCTTCATCCTGTCAAAGGTGTGCGCTATCTTTAAAAGGCAGGACACATTCTACATCTATGGGTAGGTTATAGGGTGACAATAATTTTACGGACACTTTTGAATAGTTGTTTAGGCGATCCCTTTTTTAACTTTAACTTGATTAAATTAAAATTTGACTAGTCCTTCAACTGGATATATTACATGATATGTATGACATGTACGAAAGAGTACATGTTCGGATCTTGTGTGGGCGATTTTTTTTTCTTTAAAAAAATGTGTAATTTCAACCTAAGCACAGCGTAAATGCTTAAATCTGATCTAATCTCTCAGCTAGGTAATTGATTTGGCAGGATCCGCGGCACCTGGTGCTGCTGCGGGGGTACAGCCTGAAGGAGCGGCCTCCGAGCCCCGCGCCCCCGCCCGCGCCCGACCTGCAGCCCGACTTACCGCCCATGGCCTACAGGTGCGTTGCTGCTTATTGTGCCAGGCCACAGTTTGAGAAACGGTTCCATTATATCGATAACACTTTCGATCTATGAGAAAAAATAAAAATGTAACTGACGCAAAATACAAGATGCGTGGTTATAGCGTAAACAAAACATAAATAGTGGTTCCCACCGACCGCAGTCACATTCGCAGGCTGGTGACGTCATGACGCGTACCAGGTGCGACATAGCGTGACAAGTGAACCTTTTTTGTGGACTGTTTCATATTAATGTTTATAAAAGTAAATATTACAATTTAGCAATAATACTTAAAATGCATTACCATTTAAGCCTTAAGTCCTTTGACTAAAATTTGGCCGGTCCTTTCAAACTAACCCTGTATAGGTAGCTTATACCTTTCCAATAGGTGTAAGGTCTGATCTTTGTATGTAAAACCTCGTCATAAGTTTCATTTTTGAAAAACAAGTAGCCTATCTCTAAGTTCGGGCCTATATACATATTATATTTCACCAATTTCATCAAAATCGGTCCAGCTGTAAAAATCTGACAGATAGAATTTGGAAGTTATAATATTAGTTTGAGTGGTCATTTTTACTTTCAAATAAATATTCTTGTAATAAATACACGTCGTCTATACGAAGTAACTCAAAATGTGAAAGGCGCGTTTCCACGTTGATGCTAGAATGTTTAAATCTCTTGTGTTAGTTTATGACCTAACATTTTCACGAAAAGAATACTGAGCACTGACGTTATAGCTGTAAGTAAATATTAGACATTGGTACCAATCTGACTAATTACTAGTTTTTTTTACTAACGGACAATGGGGTCGTCACATCTTGACACTAAAATTTGCTTAAAAGTATCTTCACGTCCGTATATCGACGACACCTAGTTAGCATAAGACAAGGCAGAGGTACAATAGAAGATTGTCTGAAAGTAAGAGTGCCATAATTGGGGTAGGTGACAAAACCTACTGCCAAACTTGTCCAGTACCGAGCAACATTTATTTTAAAAAATTAAAAAAACATTTACCGTTGCTTAACCAGGGAATCGAATTCGAACCTTATTTAGTTAACGCTAACACCGAAGCGCTAGACCACAGGGGTGATACTTATGATATCCAATAAATTAATATTTATATCTTGAATTGTTTATTCCAGCAGCCAAGGCCGTGGAGTAGCCCAACCCCGAGTCCCAACATCCCAATTCCCACGAGCCGCTGTTCCGCCGGTGGGCGTGGGGAATGTGGGCAACGTGGGCGCCGTGGGCAACGTGGGCAGCGTGGGCAACGTGCGTCACGCGGCCAACTCGTGGCTCGCGCCGCCGCGACAACCCATATACGCCAATAACTCGGCGCTGCTCACGCAACTGGCCCAACCTTCTTATCCACCGCCTCCTACACAGGTAACACTATAACTACTAGCTGTTTATGCCAGACTATCGTTAGCGTAGGATAGTTATATCGGACAGCAGTGTTTTCTATTTGCTGATTACATATCTGTAATTGTACCATACAACGATAAAAACAACAATAGAGAGTATAAATATCTTCACGCTTATATCCCCGAAGAGGTAGGCAGAGGTACAACCAAGGCACCCACGACTAGCCGAAGATACTAAGTCCCACAATATGATAGGTGGCAAACCTATCGCCAACCGGGCACAATTCCAATCCCGACCAACATTTTTTTTTATTAGAAAATTGGAAAAATCCAATTTTCTTTTTGTTGGCCGACCCGGGATTCGAACCCGGGACCTCATGCAGTCAAGTCCAACACCCGGACCGCTAGACCACAGAGGCGATTTAGAGAGTATACGAAATTGTTAATAGCTTCTATTAATGATATAACTTTACGGACTAATTCAAATATTTTTTTTAATTATAAAAATGATCGCGATAAGCTAAATTTAATATTTAACAACGACTGAATTGAGGAATTAGAAGAAACAAAATTTTTAGGTGTTGTTCTGGATAAACATCTCAATTGGAAGTCTCATACAGATGCAGTAATCAAAAAGATAAATAAATTCATTTACGCCTTGAAACAAATATAGGTTTCAAGGCAGCAATCACTGCTTATCATGGGTAGCAATCCTAAGGTACGGACTTGTTTTATGGGGCAATTCGAGGAGGGCGGATAATGTTTTTATTGCCCAAAAAAAATGTGTTCAAGCGCTATGTAACACATCTCGTTTTGAATCTTGCATACCTAAATTTAGATCAATGAAACTGTTAACTCTTACATCACTACATCTTGGAAGCCGGTTTATTTGTGAAAAATAATATTAATTTATTAAAAAAAAAAACAATGTGAACAAACAGTATGCATCTAGGGATCCAACTGGAAGTACCTTCAGGTAGGACAGCCTTTTATAGGAAAAACTGTCATGTTAATTAAAATTTATAACAAAATTCCACAAAATATCAGGGAACTACCTATAAATCGTTTCAAAAGAGTGACAACGAGGTGCCTTAAAGAAAAAGCATACTACAATTTAGATGAATATTTTGCAGACAAACAATTTCTAGCAGTAAAGTCATATAGTTATATATAATTTTTTTTTTTAATTTGAATTTATTGAAACGTAACTCACAAACAGACAAACTGTAGCAGTTACAATATTAAGTTGGTTTGATTAGTTGGTCTCAGTAGGTATATGCGTTCAAGTCATCACTTCCCAGACGAAAATATGCTTTCGACCGGTATTCAATCCCATTACAATATTGAGTAAAAACAATAGATTATAAAATTATATAAACAGAAGTTTAGTACCTAAACCAAGTTGACAACCATCTTTATCTTAGTAATGCTTTTAAATATTCTAGATCTACACAATGCTATCTAAGCCTTACAACTTCTTACTTTATAAATTGGCATATAACTTTTAATATACAAACTGGCGTTTTATTCGACAGTGAGTTACTGTACCTTAAAAAATACAATGGTGCAGAGGTTAATGTCGAATAGGAATGTTTAAAAAGTCCTAGCATATCTTCTACGGCAACCAATATGGATTTAAAATGTCTAGTTATTATTTGTAAAGAACAAAATAAATATAGTCTGCAATGCCTATATGTAGTAAACCTGATTTAACAGCATACCGAAAAGGGCTTAGTAGAAATACTTATTATTATTTAACAGTTTATTGTACACATTATATACTGCAAGAATAAAAAAAACCTAATATCCTGCTAATATTTATTATAATATTATAATCCAAAACGTTGTGTATTTGTCAATATATCAATATTTATTTACTTTATATACATTGTATAAAATACAAAATTAATTATAACACAAAACAAAAGTTTTACGCAACTGTACCCAAGCAAAAGAGATGAAGCACGATTAGCAACCAATATGAGCGAGAGCGCATTACGCTCCCTCACTTCCCCGTATATAACCCCGCTAATACCATTCTGTTTCTTTCTAAGTTCTGCGCAACTACACGTTATCTACTTAGGAAGCGCATTTAAGTTTTTAATAATAACGGCAAAAAAATACCCATTAATAAAGCTATAAACTTTAGTAATCATGTTGACTAAACATATATTGGAAGTATATCAATGTTGAATTGCAGTCAAACATGCAAAGGATGCAAATGATCCAACCAAGCAGTTCTGGAACATCCGCAGCTGGTACTTCCGGCACAGGTGTTGCCGTAGTACCACCCATGAGGCAATACATCTGGAGCGGGGTGCTGGAGTGGATGGAGAAGGGCAAAGCGCCAGGAGATCAGCAGAAAGTCACCAAGCATCTACCATGCCAGGTAAGTTATATTCAGAAATATTTAAAGGTAACCTGATATTGAGTAATACAAATCGTAAGAAAATGATTTGACAAAGACATGCACTGACAAGGTTTTATAGTTCTAAAAAAATGTAATATATTTAAAATGACAGGTGTCAGCGAATTCGAAAGACATAGAGCCTGAGTTAAAAGTGGATACTTGGCCCAGTAAGCTCCTAATGCAGTTGATGCCGAAGCAACTGATCAGTAACATCGGCGGTCAGTACCTCAAGGACAGCAAGTCGGTGCTTTTCCACCTACAACCGAATGAAGCCTTGGATGCTCTGACTAAGGTCATGGTGAATGGTTTTGTGAGTATCATCTTTAATTTTTTTTATATATGTTTCCTTTATTAGATCCATTAACTCTGTAAAGAATTTCAATAAACGAATCGTACTAATGGTATCATAAATGTATCATAAAAATGTTTTATTTTATTTGATCGTAATAAGAGTCATGAAATTAAGAGTACTATTAGTCGCTCATTAGTCGAAATTCCATTTTAATTTTTTAATATCAAAATTTAATATCTTGTTGGTAAGAACGCCATCTTTGTTTTTTAAGACCAACTGCTTTGTTTCCTGAATAGTTAGTGCGCCATCTGTGATCTTTTATCGTCAACATCAATATATTTGTTTGTGTGTGTGTCAAATGCATGGTAGTGTGGGTAATTTTTTATATATTGATTTAATGTACTTTATAAACATTATTATTGAAAAATATTAGCGTTCTGTACTTCTCCTACACCTAAACTATAAGTATGCCAAATTTTAGGTTCCTCGGTCAGCGTAACTTTCGTAAAAAGGGGTCCAAAGCGTTGGCACTACGTATTAATATATAGATAATATAAATGAGGATCCGATTGGAGTCTCTTTATTATGAATACATATTGTGTGTTATCGAGTATTAAGATATACATACGTAACCAGGCTGGTTGTGTCCACTTCTCGCCGATGTCGTCCCCACCGCAGTGTGACATTAAGGTGTTGATTCTCCTCTACACGTCGGACAAGAAGGCGTACCTCGGCTTCATACCCAACAACCAGGCTACGTTCGTCGATCGATTACGGAAGGTACTATGCTTCAAGTTTTACATTATATAAATTTTCGGATTGATCTTTCTAGCTCCTTTGTAGGTTATTTATTTTTATCCCAACTGATTTTCTAATGTTAAGAAATACTAAAGGTGCTAATAGATTATTCTTAACGTGAAGTTGGAATGTTTATTCATTGTTGTATCTAAGTTTAAAGGTCACTTTACATACAACGGAGAGCGTCAGAATATGTTTGAAGAGTTTAAGGTATCAGAAGTTGGATAAGGATTCTCTTTTATTATACTTCCCATCTGAAAAATTCCAATTGAAATAGAAATAATCTTAATTTTTCATGTTTTTTAGTTTAATTGCATTCGCTAGTGTATTTAGTATAACCTTTACGGCTACAACACATTTAGTTTTTCCAATTAAGCTCATTAGATTACATTTCCATTTTTTTATGAAATAAGTCAAAAATGTAGTTGAATTTTCCACAAGTTAAGTACATACAAGGATACGCTGGTATCTTTATGTAAGATACTTTGTTACATATAAGATACTAAGGCTATTAACCCTAGATTACTAACCTTATTTTTCGTCGTTCAATACTAACCCTCCTCATTTCGACTACGCTGTATAATGCAGGAGTTTTAGGGGTTTAATTAAAATTATTTGTTTATATTTATGTTTTCATTTTAAGTAAAAAGTATTAAACTGCATAATCAAAGATAATAATATATAATACTTTAACATATTTTTAATTCAAACAGTCATCTTAATAAGATCATAGTAAACATGCATAATCAACTTTAAAAATAAAAAAACGTTGATATTAAATAGACAATTACATTGTTAAAAATAAACTACATATGACAAAAATAATATCAGGATAATGAATTAAAAATTAAATTTTGCTAATAACTTAGGACCTAAAACATTTGTGACACACATCAAGTTCGTGTTCCCCACACAAAGATTTATTGCATTAAGTTCACCTACTTTTAGCCATCCTTCGCTTTGCGGAGGGACATGGCACATATTTTTCTTTTATTTTGCTGTGGGAGGACATCAGCTGCATTATTGTGTCCCACAAAGTAGTTTGTTGAGTTGGTATAACCAATGAAGTTGGTAAAACAAGAAAAGCATTGAAGAAAGATTGAAGAAGATTTAAAAGATTTTTGCAAGAGCGTACAGGTCCAGGTCTTGTATGAACTATGTTTCTAGAAGGTCTTCTACTTTGTGACCTTGACTATCGTGACGACCATTTGTGTTTATCTTTCCTACAAAAAATGGTACGCGTTGGTCGTATAATTAAATCGCTAGGGTCTTCTGAAGTGCTAGGTATCATGTCTTCAATAGAACGCGATAGAGATGTAACACTTCTTGTCTCATAATCGTGATCTGGAAGTTGCTCTTCATTAACAGTAGAAACTTCATCATCATTTTCCGTTTCATACGCGGGATCAGCCTAAATGTCGTCTTCAGGCTCACTCTCTGATAAATTTTCCTCCTCGCTTTCACCTTCTAACAATAACTCACGAATTGTATCTAAAAAAAGATAAACATCATTAATCAAGAAAAGTTAAAAAAAAAAATTTAACTACTAAATACGTTACGTTACTACTAACCTTCGTCGATGTGACGAGTCATAGTCGCTGGAACGGCGCGTACAAACTCCCTACACACAAAGCACAACCGTCCGACGTTCGACGACTGGGTCGACTGATGTTAGCTGAAATTAGAAAACCGCACGGTCTCGCGCGCAAAAGTTATCGCGATTTTTTTTTGGTGGCGCGTCGTCGAATCGACGAAGGTTAGTAATCTAGGATTAATAATGCGTTGCTAATCTATCATTTGGACGATACTGTCCAAATCATAACACGACTGGCGATATTTGGGCGAATTGGTACTAAGCCCCACCACCGACTCAGTCGTGTAATTTAAAGAAAGAAAATATTCTCGCCTCTGACATGTAGGTCTATATTACGTATAATCTAAAAGGTAAACCAGCTTAGACCAATAAATAACCATGTCCGCAGGTGATCCAGCAGCAGAAGATGAACAAGCAGCTGCCGGCCGCCGCGCCGCCCGCCGCGCCCATGCCCGGTAACTGTACACTTCGCTCATCTCACTTCTAAGCGTTCAAATATTTTAAAATATTTTTCCGATCAGAAGTGGGATAAACCAAAAAAATATTGGTTTATTTTTATAGCGTATTTCCAACTTGCTATGTTTTTATATTTATAGAGTTTACTACGCTTTTGCGGTTACAATTAACTTAGTTTTCATGAGGTCAACGTTTAACATAATATCAATAATAGATAAATTATCTAAAAAGTTAATTTTATTTTTTATGTCTGCAGGCAGCGGTTTGGGCGGCGGCATGGGCGGTGGTCTAGTGGGATTGGGTGGAGGACTGAACGCTTTACCGCAGCAGCATCAACAGGTAACACACACGTATAAACACACATCCACACAGGCACGCACACAAGATGACCAAAATACATGTTTGTACTTATTTGTGTAAAGTGGTGACAAGAGTCTCCGAAACCGGCGTGTTTGTATGTAAAATGGCAGTTAACGTGGAGGAAGCCAGGCAGATCTGCCAGGATCGTAAGATTTGGCACTCTATACTATATGCTTACTCCGTAAGGGATTTTTGACAATACATGCATTCACATCTTCATGTGTTCACACATCTTCACATACATGCATAATGTATTGTTTACATTAGCTTTTGGCCTCTGCTTTGTCGTTCTCCTATGCGGACCACATTAGTTGTCAGGTCAGAAAGTAGCTTTAGTCTGTTTCCGGATCATAGTTGCTTGTACTCACTAGTATATGTATGATATTGGTTGATGTCAGGGTATGATGATGGGCGGCGGCATGGGCGGGCACGTGGGCGGGGTGGGCGGTGTGGGCGTAGGCGGCAGTGGCGCGCGCGGCTCGCAGCTGGACGGGCTGGAGGCGGCGCGGCAGCAGAACCTGGAGAAGATCCAGCACCTGCAGCAGACGCTGGAGGCGGCGCAGCAGCAGGAGGCGCAGTTCAAGTCTCAGATGGATATCGCCTCGCATCTGCAGGCCGCGCAGCAGCAGGAGCAGCACTACAAACAGCTGGAGGTATGCTTGAAATCATCTTCTATAATTTGCGTCATCGGCTTTTGGCGAAAATCAATTATTGTTATTATAAAACGTGATTTGTGAACTTTTACTATTATATCATGGTTTACAGAATACGCAATATGTTTTTAACCGACGTCGATAAAAAAGGAGGTTATAATTTCGTCTTATATATTTATTTTTAAATGAATTTTTATCGATTTCTATGTGTGGTATGAGGATCATTTCTATCTTCGAAATATTCTGAAATCTTACGAGTATGATAACACTTACCATACAACTTAAATTTAATACTTTTATGTAATTTCTTAAATGATAAGTCTTTAATATGCTTGGAAAGTTTATTGTTTCATCAATAACTGATTCTGTGGAGACGAGACTTATGCAAAATAAGATTTACGAGTATTTTATTCCTCATATTTACAGACTGTATATCACAATTTTTGCTAAACAAATTCATATTTTGATTTACATATATTAAGTATCGCAAAATATAATATTATGAAGTCACCGTGAAAATATTTATTTCTTTAAATATATATTTTTTGCAATGTCATAGATACTGTATTTTAAATATTATACAGAGCTACTGGTAACTAACACATACATTTTCTAGGGTGGTTTTAGTACATCAAAAGCAACAACTTTTGTCAGGCAACAAGAATTTAGTTCTCCATACAAAAAGTTCATCGTCTTTTGACAAAATGTATGGAGAACCAAATTATTTTTTCGCGATTTTCTAAAAGTTGTACAACAAAAGTTTTTGCGTTTGGCGTACTAAAGCCGCCCTAGAAAGGTTATGCACTGTATATCGTGACCCCTCAGGAGCAGCAGCGCAAGCACCAGCTGCAGCAGCTGCAGCTACGGGGCGCGGGCGGGGCGCGGCTGATGCGGCCGCTGATGGCGCCCAACCCCGGCCTGCGACATCTGCTGCAGCAGGT